>RJWJ010013330.1:0-39938 GCA_004363605.1 Indri indri
AAAAAAGAAACCATCAAGAAAATGAAAAGGCAATCACGCTGGGAGACGATGTTTCCAAATTATACACTGGATCAAAGATGTGTATCTAAAATACATAAAGGACATTAACGATTCAGAAAGATGACAACCCAATTAAAAAATAGGCAATACGGGTGAATAGATTTTCACCAAAGACAGGAATGCCGTGTATGCGCACATGAAAAGCTGTTCAGCAGCACGAGTTACTAGGAAAATGCAAATTAAAACCCCAATGGGACACCACCACACACTACTAGAACGGCTGTATCAAAAGGATAGACAATACCAAGTGCTGGTGAGGCTATGGGGAAACTGGAACCTGTGAAATGGTACAGTCACTTTGGAAAACCGTTTGGCAGTGACTTAAAAAGGGAAACAAACTTACCACATGACCCAGCAATGCCACACCCAATAGAAGTGAAAACACATGTCCACACACACACGTGTTCTAAATGTTCACAGCACCATTACTCATAATAGCAAAAAATGGAAACAGAAGTGCCCATCAATTGGTGAATGGAGAAACAAAATGTGTTGTACCCACGCAATGTAACAGGACTCAGCAAAAAAAGGGGAACAAATTCTTCATACATACAACATGGAAGAACCTCAAAAACGTGCTAAACAAAAAGGAATCCGATGCAAAAGACCACGTTATGACTCCATTGCTAGGAAATGTCCACAGACGGCAAATCTACAAATCTACAGACAGGACGCAGATCAAGGGTTCCCCCGGGGCTGGGGGAGGGAGCAGGCACCAACCGTAAATGGGAAGGAGGGAGTGTTCTGGGGTGACAAAGCTGGTGTGTGATGATCACACAACTCTACATCAAAAATACTGAATTATGCACTTCCACTGTGTGCATTTGATGGTAAGTGAATTACACCTTAATAACAAAGCTGTTAAAAAATTACAACAAGATGTTACCAGCCAACATCATTAGACTGTCAGAAAGAAACTGAATAGCGGGGGCACTCAAAGATTCCAGTGGACAGAAAAACTATCTTTGCAAACACCCCAAGTCGATGGGAAGGGGATGCCAATCCACGTAGTGCAAAGTTAGAGCTTCCCCTTGTGCACTACGCCAAGTGGGTTCCAGATAACCCAGAGAGGAAAACGGCAACTCTCAAGTGGGAAGGGTTAAAACAAGACAAAGCAAAGGAAAGAGGTCAGTGAACACGGAGCTGGTTTCGGGCCAGGGATAATAAATACACTGAAAGTGAATAAATACTCATAGTCAATAAACACAACTGTTCACGAGTGGACAAACGAAGCAGACCACTCACGGAGGACGGATGCTGAACGCTGGAAGTGCAGCTACCGTGACCAAGGAAATGAATTTAAACTTTATTTAATCTGATTGATTTGATTTAAAATGGAACCAGTCGAGTGTGGCTAGAAGCTGCCCCATTGGACAGCGCAGCTCTGAAGCTCCAAATTCAGCCAGGCCTGAGACCTTGGCTGCTGCCTGCTCTGCATCACATTCAGCCAGAGCAGAAGGTCACAGTGCCCAGGGTGACGGACGCACAGGGGGTGGAAGTCACCGCTACTGAGCACTGAGGGCCTTGGAAGCAGGAAATGGACTCTTACCTCGTCCTCTTCTTCCGAGCCACTTTCTTCACTATCAGATCTCGGAGCCACCTCGTACCTAGAAGAAATGTTAGGGCTTTAAGACAAGTCTGCTCAGAACAGCAGGACTCGCCTTCCCTAGCAAGCCAGCCTGGTATCCGAATGCAAGCAACATCACCCCCAGCTGCCACCCCGGATCCCAGCTGTACCTGCAACGCCAGGCCCAACTCACCCCGGGTTCATCTCCAGCCAAGCCTCCAGCTGCCCTGCTTTGGGGGCGTCTGTGCCCGTGAGGATCTTGCCACTCTCCACGTGGATCACTTTCACAGGGAGGTCACTCATCTGGCTGGTCTCGTCCAGAGGCTGCAAAAAGTTACCCATGTGACTTGAGCTTCTGGGGTCTCCACACCCCAGGCACTCAGGATAGAACGGGGCTAACCATGGCCAACTTGGGAAGTGCCTGCCCAACTGCATGCCCAGAAAATGGCACACAAGCATGGCCAGTGGTAGTGAAAATGGGTTAACCGTATATTCAATAATTCAGTAGAAAGATATAACCCATCAGTCCTGGCTACATGACAGCTGTTTCTTCGAGGTAACTGACATACATGTTTCGATTTTCAAATAGGCCGTACAGAGCAACGTGCGGGCTCTCTCCCTACCCCTGCGCCCAGCCCGACAGTTTGTCCCTTCACAGGTGTCCGCTGGCATCAGTCTCTCGCATGTCCTTCCAGATCAAATCCACGCAGAAGGAACAAGGACTTCATCACTTCTGTTCCTTCCCTCCTTTTTACCCAGACAGCTCTACCACTCACATTCTTTTGGCCCTTGATTTTTTTTCTCCACATCTACTGTATTTGCAGACCTCATCGAGGGTCCTTCCTTCTTTCTTGTTAAATAATTAACTAGAATATTTGAAAAATAAAAGAACTTTCTCTTAGCAACAAATATAGAATTCCTCCTACTGAGATATCAATTTTGAATGAACATTCCATTCCCTCTCCCCGCTTAATTGGTGCTTTCACATTTCCTAGAGAAAACCTCCGGGGAGAAGATGAAGTTCTTGGTTTAAACCTTGGTTTCCATCTTCCAGAACTTATGATACCTACCTCCAAAAATGCTGCGCTGTCAACACTGTCCACACAGTGCAGCAATCTTAGTCTCCACAGGTTATAAGCTCACTCTCAGAGTAGCACGCCTGTGGAGGGTGACAGCAACCCCTGCCCCAAGAATGGGCTCTGCAGGCTGCCTCAACGGGGGACTTTCCACCCTGCATCCTCCCTGGGATCCATCAGGGCACAGGTATTGTGATCGAACTGCTCTGGAGTAAGGCTTGGGCATCCCTACTCTTTTTTTCCTTTTTGGGAGACAGGGTCTCACTATGTTGTCCAGGCTGGAGTGCAATGGCTATTCACAGGCAAAATCATAGCTCACGGCAGCCTCCAACTCCTGGGCTCAAGTGATCCTCCCACTACATGAATTTTTTCTTCAGTCTTCTGAATGGCCTTAGGCAGAAGGCTTTGTACTATAGTAAAATGCCAACACACATTCTAAAAAGAATGCAATATCCCATTTTAAATAAAATCACCTGAAATAAGTATTTGAGTTAATCACCAGAGTCATTTACTTCTGGGAATCCAGCGTATAGGAAAAAGGGTGCATCTGCTATACACTGAATTTTGTACCCGCAGAATTCATATGTTGACGTCAAGAATTCAGTAATTCAAATAAGCAAGCAATGGCCCCTGTACTGTGGTGACTTTAGAAAGAACAAGGTAAGTGGACAAAAGCTAACTTGGAAAGACATGTGAGATATGACACTAGGCAGGAAAAGCAAAACCTCCAGTGACACACACACAGTTCTAGAACAAACACCGCAACAGTTCTTGTGGTTTCTCTCCTGGAAGGACCAAAAAGGGTTGAGAAGTGGTACAGAAAATGCTTTTTATTTTCATTTTATTGAGACAGAGTCTCGTTCTGTCTTCGCCCCAGGCAGGATGCAGTGGCGTCATCATAGCTCACAGCAACCTCAAACTCCTGGGCTCAAGCCATCCTCCTGCCTCAGCCTCCTGAGTCACAGGGACTATAGGTGCACGCCACAACGCCTGGCTAATCTTTCTATTTTTAGTAGAAACGGGGTCTCATTCTTCCTCAGGCTGGTCTTGAACTTCTGAGCTCAAGCGATCCTCCCGCCTCAGCCTCCCAGAGTGCTAGCAATACAGGTATGAGCCACTGCGCCCAGCCGAAAATGCTTTTTATTTCCCCATCTTTTTATACATCTTTCTACCACATGAGTGTATCAAATCGCAGTGACGGGAGGAAAGGACAGGCACACAGGACAGTGAGCCCTCTACAAGGGGGCTGGTTAGTACAGACACCAAACTGTGGCTAGGAGGGTCTTCACAGGGGTATCGGGTAACAATGAGGAATGTACCTTCTGTGCATTCTATAACTGAACAAATAAGTAAACGTATCGTGGCTAATCCTGATTTTAGAATTATGGAACGGGTGGGGATAGAAATAACCCTCTAGTGTTGGATTAGAATGGGAGGCATCAGCGTGACCTCAAGATTTTGAATGTACATAAACAGCAATGCAGATGTGTATGTGTGCATACATCTGTTTCCTACGTCTGGCTGCTGCAAGCGCCTAGAAGTAGTGACAGCCCAGCAGCAATGAGCACACCCAAAGTCAGATCTTGGTTTCTAAATATCCTCTCTAATAAAAAGAACCAGGACTCCTTGGCGAAATGGCTAATTCCAGGGCCTGGCAGGAAAAACAGAAGACCCTGGTAAGGATCCCCCCAAGGATGACAGGCACATTGTCAAAAGGACACAGGAGCCAATGCGAAGGGGCTTCTACTGGCCAAAACTAAATAACCAAAACAAATACTAGTAACAGTAAATGATTATGATCCCTTCAAGCAAATAAGAATCTGTGAGTCTACGTCAGGCCAAACAGGTAAGAAGAAAAAACTTTTCCTACTATAGGAAGCCAGCTAAATCAATGCAGAAGGAACACTGGACTAAGAATCACCATTTTGTAACCATCACAGCCAAAACTCACTCAGGCAAACAGAACCAACGGATGCTAAACCACCGGAATTTTCAGGAGTTACAATATAGCTACATAGTCTTGAGTCCTCCCCGCAAGGTACTTAATGACTACAAAAGGAAAAACAGTAACTTTACAGTGGAGTGCCCTTGGCAGTCACCAAGGGATCAAGGTCATGGTCACCAGTGACTTCACAAACCTACGCCACACACTCCCGATGGGACGCATGGAGGACACAGGGTCACAACACTGGGGTCTTCCTGCCTAAAACACATAGCCTGAATCTAAGCACAGGGAGACATCAGACAAACCCACACTGAGGGCCACTGGATAAAAGACCTGGCCCATGCTCTTCAGAGAATGTTCAAGGTCTTAAAGGGCAAAGAAAAAATGAGAAGCTGCTGAAGATCAAAGCAGACCAAAGGGACCTCCACTGGATGTGACCTGGGGGTTTCTGTTGTTGTGAAGGACACCAGAGGGACAAGTGGCGCAACCTTAACAGAAAGGCCTGGAGACTGGACACCAATATTGCATCTCTGTTCACTTCCTGCACCAATCATCGTGGTACAGGACAGAAGACAACGACCTTGTCCTTGGGTAGTGCGCGCTGAAATACGTGTAGGTAAGGGCTGTCTCGTCTGCATCTTGCTAAGGGTTTAGGAAAAACATACACGTGAAAATGGGGAATCTGGGGTGAAGCATACACAGGAAGTCTCTAGACTGTTCTTGCACCTCCACTGTAAGTCTGGATTTACGATAAAGTCAAAACTTAAACGTAAGTAATGTGACACATGCATAGAGAAGGTCTGGAAGAAGACACACTCGATGTGTGGGACGGAGGGGATAGGATGGGTGTTGGGGACACGCTGGGATTCTCACCCTCATCATGCAGTGTTTGGAATTTGACAAGAAGCTTAAAGTATGGTACAGACCCGACCATAGGGCTGGGCCTGCATTTCCACAAGAAACCCCTGCTTCCTCACCTCGCCATCCGGCCCGATGGCAGGCGTCTGTCCCTCTGCGTTTTCTGCCTTCTAGAAGGAAAGAGAGGCACGGTCAGGCCCTGCCCTGGCAGGCCGAGGCCACCCATGCAAAGACAGGTGCTCCCACCCTCCCGGCCCACCGAGCCCGGCCAGGCCCCGGTCCACCTTCTTTTTCTTTTTCTTCTTCTTCTCCTTGGCGACCTGGGCGGCCTTGTGCTGCCGCACCAGCTCCGTGAGGTTAGCCACGTATTCGTCCGTCTGTTGCAAGAGGTAGGCCAGGCGCTTGTCCTTCTTCTGGTCGATGAGCTTGCGGTAGCCCTCCTCATCTTCAGCCTATGAGAGCATGGGGGTTACGGCGCTTGTTCACGAGACATGCGCGTCTGTCAGCACCCCAGGCAGGCAAGCCCAGGGCAGGGCCTCACCATGGGTTGTTGTTAACCCATGACCAGAGGCACACTTAGGGAGCGCTTAGCTCACACCCACACTGTGCTATCACCCCTTCGAACAGCAATGACTCCTCCTTTGGTAACTACTACCGAATACTAGACCCCAAGGGGACTTGCTAGGCAGACACAGTCCTTCCCGGAGCCATTTCCAGAGGCCATGAGTGTGTCCCATCCTCTCTGTCCACCAAACACGCCCCAAATCCAAACTCTTGTCTCTACCTGGTCTGAGCCACATCACCCCCACCTCTCCATGAGCAGATCAGATCAGGTTACCCCGCAGCTGAAACCCTCCTGGGATGGCCCCTCATGTTCAGAATTAAATCCAGTCTTGCGATGGCCCACAAGGTCCCACACGACCTGCCGTTGGGCCAGCTCTCTGGCCACACCTCCTGCCTTGCACTGCAATGTCCCAGGGACCTGAGGCCACTTGCTGTACCTTGCACTTGGCTATCTGCTGCCTCGGCCCTGGTTTCCTCTCTCCCTGGGGCTCCCCCATCTCTGTATTCACTGGCCACACCCTCCCTTTGGGCATCTGTCCCAAGGCCTTCTCATAGCACCCCTGCCTGCCCCACACCCCGGGAGGTTCCTCTCTTCACTGCACTTGTGGCCATCCAAAACTAGCTTGTTTGTTTCACTCGAGTACCCATCCTGCAAGCATAAGCACCAGCCCCATAAGCGCAGAGACTGTGTCCTGTTCCCGGCTACGTCCCCTGTACACACAGCAGTGCTGGGCACAGAGCAGGCTGCCACTATCTGCCCCGTCAGCAACTCATTCATGAGTAAACGATCAGAAACATTCACTCTGGGCTGGGAGGTGGGCAGTCTGCATGGCGTCATCTGTGGGTCTCTCAGGAGCCCAAGGAGGGGACACCATTTCCACTTCCCAGGGAAGACAGAGTGGCCAGCTAGCTGCATGGGGTCATGAGGTCACTCTGATGGTCACTCAGACAGTCAGACAGACCAAGGTCTGAGCCAGGACTCTGACTCCCAAACCCCAGCCTGTTCCTTCTGCAACCTCACCTCCAGCTCGGAGAAGCACAAGGCCTTAGCATAACCCTGGGTGACCAACACCTGGTGCCTGCCACACCCGGTGCACACAGGAAGGGGCCGAAATCAAGCGGCGAGACCCTTACCATGAGCCTCCGCATTCTCTCCTTCTCGATTCTTTCGTTTTCTTTCTTCTGCTCCCGCTCTGTGTTGGCGTGGTACGTGGCCACTGCCTTGGTGAGCTTCTGGATTTTGCCTGTGACCGATCTGTGGTATTCTTTGAAATCCTTGGCATGCTGAAGAATGCTATTGAGGTATTCCTGCAGTGACACACGCAAAAGAGAAGACCGACTATGCAGCAGAAGTCACTGTAACATCCCCCAACCCCCGAGACAAAATTTAAAGGCAGCTTGTTCAAAAACAAGAGAATATAATCAAGGCACTACAGGGACACTGCTCGGGCTTCCTCTCCGTGTTGAGAAAACTCAGTGTTGGCAACCTGGGGGTGAGGAAGGCCCTTGTGCACCCAGGTGAGTGTGCAGGGCAGCTGACCTTGCCAGGGCCAGCCTCGCACTAGACATGAAACGTTCCAAAAACACTCCCTCCAACCAAGTTATTTCACTGCTAGGAATTTACTTTAAGGAAATATCCAAGATGGGCCCAAAAAATCCAAGCTAAGAAAGCCCGTCGCAGCGTTGTTTTTAATTTTGAAAAGTAGAAAATACACTGTATGTCTCCAAACAGGGAAATAGTGACATAAATTTCTGGATACTGGATACACTAGGATGGAATACAATGTAGACATTAAAAATCATGTCTCTGGCCAGGCACGGTGGCTCACACCTGTAATCCTAGCACTCTGGGAGGCCAAGGGGGGAGGATCACTTGAGCTCAGGAGTTCAAGACCAGCCTCAGCAACAGCGAGACGGTCTCTATTGAAAATAGAAAAATAAGCCAGGTGTGGTGGTGCCCGTAGTCCCAGCTACTCAGGAGGCTGAGGCAGGAGGATCACTTAAGCCCAGGAGTTTGAGATATAATCACACCACTGCACTCCAGCCTAGGTGACAGAGTGAGGCTGTCTCAAAAAGGCAAATGAAGAAGGTACTGGAAAAAGGAAAAATGCATCAAAATAAATTTTTTAAAAATCCTAGTTCTACAATACTTAAGATATAAACTGTAGCAAAGCCTTAGAAAATATAAATGACCAAAAAAGAAACAGAATTATCCCCGAATCCTATTCGCCTTTAGATTTAGCGATTTTGGTCTCCTTGACTTATCCTGTGAAAGTCTGAGTCCCTTCTCTGCGTGGAACCCTCCATGGCTCCCACCTGACTCAGAGCAAAAGCCCAGTCAATCCTCCCTGCAGCCCACAGGGAGGGCACTGCAGGACCTGTCCCGCCACTGCCCTGCCGTCACCTCCTCCAGCTCTCCCTGCCACTCTGGCTGCAGCGGGATCCTTGCTTTCCATGGAAGACACAGGCGCTGGAAAGCTCTTTGCCCACATACCCGTGTGGCCCATCTCTCGGGCCTCTGCTCAGATGTCACCACCCCAGAGAGAACTCCCCCCATCCACGTGTCTGCAACAGCTCCATCTTCTATCTCTATCCCGGCTTGAGTTTCTTTACACCTGGCACCTTCCCAGCATGTCACATGTGGGGTTATCACTGCCTGTCTTCCCCCACTGTTTGGTTTTGGTCACCGACATACGCTCAGTGTCTAGAATACTGTTATTATGATCAACAAAAAAGAGAGACAAGCGGTGTGTTTAGAAACAAAACAGACGCAGCACCGCGGTGGCGAGGGAGCCAGGACTCGGCGGGCGGCCAGGTGTGCAGGCCGCGGGACGCACCTGGTGCTTCTGCCGGCGCTTGCGCTCCTGTTCGATCTTCTGCTGCTTCTCCAGCTTCTCGGTGATGCGGGCCTCGCGCAGCGACTGCCGCTTGCTGCGCTTGTAGGCCTTGGCGTTGAGCGCCGTCTCGAGGGCTGTGTCCCGGCGCATGCACACCACCACCTCCTGGCGCAGCTGGAGGGAAGGAGAGGACAGGCTGGTGCTGTGCAGCCTTGTGGCAGTGACATGTCGCATGCTCCGCAAAGCACTGCTGCTTCCTAAGGAGCCTTTGTGAGTGCCTTAAGCACCAAGTCCATGTGTCTGGGAGGTGCTCAGGGGCCAGGTGAGCACACGTCAGAAGGCGACAGCTCCTGGACACCCAGAAGCTGGATCCTTTCATATCCCAGGCCTCCAGCCTGCCTCACCTCAACCACACACGCAATTTCTTACGGGTCATTCAAAAGCATCGCACCTTCACAAATAGACCCATGTGAGTCTCCTGCTTCTGCCACCTTAGGGAAGGAAGGCCACACTATCAACCTGTGAATGGCCCACGTCCCCACTCCAGTGCAGAACATGAGAGGAAGCAGGGGCAGGGAGCGAAAGCCTGGGGATGGGCACGGTGGCTTTTTTGCCATCTGTGTCCACTTGTTTAATAACAGCCCGGGAAGAGGTTCTTGGAATCTAAGCCCCAGCACTGCAGGAAGGCCCTTTCCCCAAAGCAGTGGCCGTGCACCTGAGCCCACCTGCCTCTGGAAGTTCAGCAGCCTGAGGGCCTTGAGCTCAATGGTCGCTTTGGTTCGCAAATCCCCGGCCAGGGACCCGGGAAGGTTTTCAAGTTCCTGAATTCGGTGCGCGATGCGAGCCTGCAGCCTAGGGAGCAAAGACAGGGAGAGGGGCGGGTGGTGAGAGGGCTCGTCTGTGTGCAGAGCCCACCCGGTCCCGTGCTTTAAAGCTGGGAATGCACAAGAAGGAAGCCATCCCTTGAAGGACAGTGACACTGTTCACGAGACAGGCGATGCCTCAAAAGAGGACGCCAGCAGCAATGCAGAGCCAAGGGAGGCAGCTCGGAGGACCACGCTCCTTAGGACCAGGCTCAGGGACACAGCACACGAGATTCCTGAAGGGCCGTGGCTGGCTCGTGACACTTCAGCACTGTGAGCACTTCATCCGTCCCAGCGCTGGCATGGATGGGACACGCAGCGTGGGAATCTGCTTAGCCCCTGTGCCTCAGAGCAACCCTCCACACTCGGTCCGAAGGTTCCATGGGACAACCCCCTACTCAGTCTTTCCACACGTACTTCTGAGCACCTACTGTGTGCCAGGGACCATTTCAGACATGGGGCCTGAGCACTGAATAAGACTAACAAGGCCATTTGTAACTCACGGAGCTCTCCACCCTGGGTGACAGAGTGAGACTGTCTTAAAAAAATAAATAAATAAAAATTAAATATCTACTGCAATTCCAGAGAGTAGTAAGTGCTCTGAGGAAGGCGCTGGAGGTGATGGGGAAAGGTAACCTCAGCAATGAGGCCAGAATGACCAGAAGGAGCCACACACAGCTTGTGCAAAGGTCCTGGGGCAGGAACAAGCCTAACATGTTAAATAAACAGAAACAAGGAGAGTGAGGTAGGTGAGGACCAAGTGCTGGGCAGAGCTGGACGGAAAGGAACATTTACTGGACAGATAATGGGAAACCAAAAGCAGGTTTCAAGCCGTGAATAGATGTAAGTTAGTTGTAAAAAGACTTCAAACTGCCGTGTGGAAAATAAACCACCGACGTCTGACAAGTGACCACCACAAAGCTTGCCGTGTTGCTTTTTTGAGTGCTGATAAAACCAAAGTTGGAGGAAACCTGTTTCTTCATAAAAACAGGAACTTCCATTCTTGCGCGTGTCCCTACAATCTCTGCGGAGGGCAGTTTTGCAGAATCTACGGAATTTCCCAGTGCACGTCCCCTGGACCCCAACAATGCCTCTTTCAGGGTCTGATTCTGACACATGTGCACAGGTGTGACATCAGAGCTCTGCAGGTGTATTCACTACGGAATCATCTCAACGGAGAGACCAGAGACGACCCAACGTCATGGAGCCAGGGGCCTGGATGACCGGAAAGCCACCAGCCAGAATACTGTGCCATCCAGGAAATGAACAGGAAGGGTCTCTGTGGCCAGAGAGGAGGCGATCGCTAAGACCCATGGCTATGGTGAACAATGCGCGCAGCAGGTAGGCGTGGGGAAGCAGAGCTCCCCGCGGCGCCCCCTCACCTGTACTCCCGCTCCTGTAGGATCTCCACGGGGTCAAGGCCCCTCGGCTTCTGGATGGGGGTGATGCGGCTCTGCTTCTGGTGCAGCGGCACCATGGGGGCGGGCTGGGCCGGCTGCCCCGGGGACTGTGTCTGGGGTGGCATCACGGGGGAGGCGGCAGGCGGGACGGCGGGGGGCGCAGGTGAAGGGCGGCCCGTTGGCTGTGGGGGGATCAGCTTCTGAGGGGTGCTGGTGGGGGCAGCAGCATTCGCCATGGGCCCTGGTGGGAGGCAAGCGGTGGGGCCCGTGTTGAGCTCTTGGGCCCATTCCAGAATGGAAATGAAAACCCTCCTGGGCCCCTCCCTGCCGTGGGGACAGCAAAACCCCTCCCCTCCCCCACCTCTCAGGCAGCTGCTACACTGCCTCTCACTCAGGGGTCTCCTGCCTCAGGGCTAGAACCTACTGGAGACCTCAGCCTCAGCCCCGTCCCACACGGCCTCCACTGAGCCAAGTCACCTGCCTGAAAGGGACACTCAGCCATATGGTGACCCCGGGCTTTGTCCTGTGCTGGGGCTCACGGGGCAGCATTGTCCTGTCTTCCCTCTCCTACAGCTCCAAGTGAATCCAACTGAAGCGATTCACTCTTCAATGCCCAGCGCTGCATCTCAGGCTCCAAGGCGGCCGCAAACGAGCCCCTTCCATGCACTGCCTCGCCCCAAACACAGGGAGCCTAAAGTTCTTCCTGAGCGACTACGTGCACAGAGGGCCACGGCCTGGGTGAAGGCCACGCACCGTCAAAGGAGACAGAACCAAAACCAAGCCTTTGAGAACTAACCCGGAACAGAGGAGACCCAGAGAAGACTGCAGGAAAAGTACTGGCTTTGGGTCGGACTGACTATCCCTTTCTCTCTGACCCGGCTCTTCCCGAGGCCTGCACAGCCCAAGTTCACGATGGGGAGTCAGAGGCAAGACAAAGAGAGAAGGGAACTTACCTTCAGGCCAGGGCTTGGGAGGCCCTCCGGGGGGCTGGCCTGGCATCCCAGGGGGCACGCCTGAGGGTCCTGGCGGGGGCATGTTGGGCCCTCCCATACCTACACACAGGGAAAAACCAACAAGACAGAATAACATGCATCCTGTGTTCATACCTGCACCCACCCCCACGGGCAGCCCTGGCTCCAGGGGACACACTCGTCAACGGGCCCCTGGGTGTGGGCCTGGGAGGACGGGAGGTGGAGAAACAGCATCCATTAGGACAGCCACCCGCCTGCCTGAGCACCCGAAGTGCTGGGCAGGCCCCGTGCAATGCCAAAGAGGGGACGTGGGCGGGCAGACCTTACCGTGAGGCCTGCTGTAATTTGGAGGTGCTGGTCCTGGACCTGGGCCTGGGCCAGGGCCAGGGCCAGGACCGGGTCCAGTTGCGGACACCGAGGGTGGAGGTAGTGTTGGCATCTGCTGCTGCATCCCGGGCATCGGCCGCTTTCCCTGCACTGCCATTTGCAGGTGGTCAGGGAGGGGCTGCCCCCTGGCCAGCATCTTGTAGGCCATGATCTGAGCTCTCAGCTGGTGCAGCTGGTTCTGGTTAAACGGGGTCGGGCCCCGGTTCTGCTGCCCCAATGCCTGGGGGTCGGCGCCATCCAGTGGGGCCCCTCCCGGCCCAGACGACATCTGGGGGCCTGAGGATGGGCCGCTGGCTGGAACCGGACTGGACGCATGCTCGGAGCCACCCAGGGGCGAGGGGTAACCTGCGGAGAAAGGCCAGCCCTTTGGTCACTCAACAACACATATCTGCGACTTTTAAGACAGAAACGGTGACCTTTTCTGATGCACCTACACCAGCTCCTACCATGACTTCACTCTTGAGAATCAAACAAGAGGCACCCAGAGGGCACACACTCGGGTCGCCTTGGCCCAACAGCCTGCATGGTCCACCTGGCGTCACCCACGTTTCAGTCAGGTGCCGCTGGTTGATGCCGAGAGCCAGTACACGAAATCTGGGTCCCCCAGGCCTGCCCTCCTGCCTACACATGGGCAGGGCGCACATGCCCAGGGCGGCCAAGGCCCTCCACTCGTTTCCATTCCCTGTGGTGCCCCTGAGCTTCCCACTCCTGCTGGCAGAAGGGCCTGGCAAGTCATCTACCACTTCACTTCTCGACTGTCCCTGTACGGAAGGGCCACCTGCAGGGCTTGTTAAGGCAGAGTCCTGGGCCCTAAGAATGGGCATTTCTAGTAAGCTCCTGCATGGCACCAGCTGCTGCCCAGTGGACCCACCCTGCCAAACCCTGCCCGTCCCACCAGCGCTCGCTCTCCTGGGGCTGCTTAAGATGACAGGGCCAGAATGGAGCAGCAGCCGACCCCACCAGAGACAGGGCTGCCCGCCTGGCTCAACTGTCCTAGGTCCTCCCTGAATCCATCTGTTGGGGCACAGAGGAGGAAAATGGTCCCAGGACCTCCTGGGGTGTGGCAGACACAAGACAAGAACGGACGCAGAACTGTACCTTGGGAGTGCTGGTCCATGGGGCTGGGGGGCGGCCCCATGCCTGCGTGGCCCCCCGACCGCATGCCCATGCCCTTCATCTGGTTGTAGCGCGGGTCATCCGGCATGCCCTTCTCGTGCATGGACTCCATTGGCTAGGGCAGGGGGCAAGGACAAGGCAGGGTCAGAAAGTGGGAACAGGAGGAGGGGGTGGCACTGCCAAGATAAGTTCAATGTCACTGAGAACAGCCACCCAACACCGACACACAAAATAAATGATATCCCCTGGAGGGTGACCACCCAGGAGACTGTGGTCTGGAGGCAGAGGGACAACTGGACCAGGGACCTAGATCAGGGGAGGACGTGTCACAAGACAGCCAAAATCCCACAGGGAAAAGACACAACGTGACAGCCCCTGGTCAGGGAGCAGGTGTAGCCAGGTCGTCTTTACCAGGAGACTGACCATAGATCTGAAGATCGCAGGACCCTCTTCTCAGGAACTGTAAATCAGAGTGGCCTGTCTGAACTCCTAGTCCAGTTGTCCCCTGGCCTCCAGACCACAGTCACCTAGGTCCTGGAGCACTGCACTGAGTGAGGAGAAAGGGTGGCCACTGCTCAGCTCCGTGAGCTACACAGGTGAGCTGGACATACAGGAGACCTGTGCCTTAAGACTTCTTTTAGGGGTCTGGAGGCTTTTCTTTATTAATGAAAGACAATTTCAAATCGATGTTCCCAAATGTCCCATGCAGAACGAGGGGGCAGGAGACGGTGGTGCAGCTGCTGGCTGGCAGGGGGACCGGGATGTCCTGCTCGCCACTCCTGGCTCGGGCCGGGCCGTGTGACCAGGGCAGGCTGGAGGTCCTCCACACCTGATCCCCGTGTTCACAGCGGTGGGCCCCAGGGTGGATGTCTGAGCCGAGCCAGGTCACCTCCAACTAGAGGGCTTTCCCCTCTGGCCCTCTGTCCAGAGGCTGCTTGCAGCCACAAGGCAGGAGTGCGGGTGGCAAGGAACCCGGCCTACAGCAAGGGACGCAGGCGCAGGGGCACGGGGCTCCCTACCTTGTGCATCTGGTGCATGTTGTCCTGAGGGTACCCTCCAGGCCCCTGGGTCTGGATAGGGTGTCCTGCTGAGGGCGGCCCCGGGCTGGGCCCCATCATGCTGTGGGCAGAGCCGGGTGAGGGACCCGGGCTAGGACCCAGCATGGCTCCAGGTGAGGGGCCTGGGCCCGGGGAAGGTCCCGGCCGAGGAGTTCCGCCCAGGGGTGGGTCTGGAGTGGACATCGTCACAAGAGCTGTGGACAGTGGTCTCCTGCCGGAAGGAAGTCCTGGTCAGTCTGGGGGTCATGGCCAATGGCTAGGCACCTTGGGGACGGCAAAAGTAGACTACACAGTCATAGGAGAATCGTCCACCAATAGGGAGCCAGCACCTTTGACCCCTGCCACCGAAATCTTTTCTCTGCAATTGCTCTCAGAAAACGTGATCCGTCTCAGGCACACAAATGAGCTCACAGTCCACCCAGGAAGGTGGGGACAAAGAGAAAACATAGGTCACGCTACCTCACCAGGGCCTTCAGCTTCTCTTGCCATCTTTCTGATCACAGCAAAGAGAACATCTAAGGCGGGTGCGAGTCTACCCTTCACACCGCTCCAATATGTGATTTTCTCATTTAACAAAAGAAAGAGGACATCACGGCTTGTCAGCCTCAGACTGGAACTTCATAAAGTCAATAAAAACAAACACTTATGGCAAGTGACACTGGTTTTCCATTGAAAGCAGTAAAACCAAGTTTCCTTTAAAATAAATGAATTAGGCAGGGTACGGTGGCTCACACCTGTAATCCCAGTGCCTTGGGAGGCCGAGGCAGGAGGACCACCTGAGCCCAGGAGTTTCAGGCCAGCCTGAGCAATACAGTCAGACCCTGTCTCCACAAAAACATAAAAACAAAATAAAATAAAATAATTTAAATTTAAAATGTAAGGTCATTTAAAGAAAAATATCATGCAAATAACGGTACTCTGATACCTCAAACACTTCAAGAGGGATATTCAAATGTCTCAAGTTTGACAAATATTGCTGCAAAGTAAAAAAACTGATACCCAGAACTATGACCCAGGCCTCTACAATATCCAAAACTCAGCTAAGAAAATACATGCAATTGTTAGTAAATCATGCCTGCTGTAACAGGTCCATGGATTGACGAATTTCACAAATGCTTTCCATAGTACGTGTTCAAATTTCAGATAACCCTTACTCTGTTGTATAGTTATATGGTCTCCTATGGTCTGAAAATGTGTGTCCCCCACTAAAATTCATATGTTAAGGCCAGGCGCAGTGGCTCACGCCTGTAATCCTAGCAGTCTGGGAGGCCGAGGTGGGAGGATCACTTGAGGTTAGGAGTTCGAGACCAGCCTGAGCAAGAGCAAGACCCCATCTCTACTAAAAATAGAAAGAAATTAGCCAAGTGTGGTGGCAAGTGCCTGTAGTCCCAGCTACTGGGGAGGCTGAGGCAGGAGGATCGCTTGAGCCCAGGAGTTGGACGTTGCTGTGAGCTGGGCTGGTGCCACGGCACTACATGAGGACACAGTGAAAAGACGTTGTCTATAGGGAAGCAGGCCTACACCAGACACTGAATCTATTGGCACCTTGATCTTGGGACTCTGCAGCCTCCAGAACTGTGAGGAATAAATGTGTGTTGTTTACAAGCCACCAGTCTAATAAGCTACTCTGTTACAGCAGCCCAAATGGACTAGGACAGGGCCTCTGATAACATTCTCTTTCATTAACCTCTCTCCTGATGATGGAGTGATACAATCTCATGGCTGATATCTGGAAAACACAAAAAGAACACAGAACCTTAAAGTCACCCAAATCGCAGCCGACACAGAGGCTAAGCACTCGCTGCCCCTGCAGAGGGCAAGAAGAAACCCTGGTCTCCTGTGCCCTCCCAGAAAGATGGGACGTCTGCAGGAGAGAAAGCTGGGAGGCTCCCAGGGGTCCACAGGGCCCTGAGGATGGAGCAGACCCAGCCAGGTGTCCAGCCATGCAGGGTGCAGAACTGCCCTGGTGGAGCCGCTGGGACTCCATCTCCGTTCTAGGCTATTCCACACACATGTACAAACACAAGCACACACACTCCATGGAATTTCTCAGCACACCCCAGGTAATCGTTCCTTCACATAATCTTACCTATGACCATTTTTATCACTCAATAATCTCTGACACACAAATTCTAATGGCTCCACTGCACGTCCTTGCCCTGACGCACCCAGTGTTTTCTAATAGCCCCTCTCCTGTTGGGCATGTCACAAATCTAGGATTTGTTTCTGTGGCCTTTTGGAATGAATCTCTTTACCCCTCAACTTTCCTGTGTACTTCTGGTTCCGAGGATAAATTTTATAAGAAGGACAGGAACATCTTTAATCCCTTTGAGAAAAAAAAAAATTTTTTTTTAAATTTGAAAGGTAGGGGTATTTTCTCAGATACTAGATCAAAGACCCAAAACTACTACTTCATTCCAGGCTCTGGCTAATCAGAGAGAGGACCAGATACCTCAGCAGGGCAGGGGCCAGAGCTGGCGCTCCACTGATCCTGAGACGACAGGCCCTGGCGTGAATAAGCCTGAACGTGCTACACTGAGAACACGTCTCTCTGACCCCTGGGCGTCCCCAGTTATCTTCAAAGCTCAAGAGCCTTGGTGCCAGACCTCAGGTAAACCTGACAAGGACGCTGGAGAAGTCGTGGCTCGTGTCTCCTGCTCACCAATCCCTTCCCCACAAACCCAAAACCCAATGAGCTCAGGAAAAACCAAACTTTTAAAAAAAATAAATAAACTTGAACAGCCGGGCAGGGTGGCTCACACCTGTAATCCCAGCACTCTGGGAGGCCAGGAATCTGAGACCAGCCTGAGCAACATGGCGAGACCTGGTCTCTACAACCAGCTACTCAGGGGGCCGAGGCAAGAGGATCACTTGATCCCAAAAATTCGAGGTTGCTGCGAGCTATGATGACACTGCTGTATTCCAGCCTGGGTGGCATAATGAGACCCTGTCTCTAAATAAATAAGTAGGAGATAAATTCATGTGGAAGCAAAACTGGCCCGATTCTGCCCTATGTGAACAGTCACACATTCTGCTACAGCAACAGGATCCTGGTGGATTCTGAGACGCCACCCAGCCTCTGCCTCATGACAAGTCTGTGCCCCTCGATAACTTTACTAACATGCTGATTCTAGAGTCTGCAGCCTCTGGCCTGGGGGTTTGTCTGCAGGGAGGACGCACCTCCAGTCACACACTACAGACGGGAAGCCGAGCACGAAGGAGATGGCCGGGGCAGGGCGGAGGACACCAGCTCCTTGGCGCCCCCCTCTGGGCCCTTCGTTCCCCGCATGGTCCTTCTCTGAGGCCCACAGAGCTGCAGTGAGGTAGGCAAAAGGACAAGAAAGCCACAGACTTCACAGACACTGCGTCATTCGCTGGCCGACAGCTTCTTCCTCACATGTGGGTCTTCATTCTGAGTCCGGCAAACTGAAACTGACAGCAAATACAACACAGGCCATCTCGGGCAAATCATCTTCTCCCTCTCTAGGGCGGACAGGCCAGCGAGCACACACCGGGAGGGGACTCTGAAATTACAGCTCTGCTCCTCATACTCCACACTCAAGCTCGGGACTTCTTCCCATCAGATCACGGGACGCTGTCACGGTCTCCATGAGTGGCCTCGACTCACTGCAGTGCCAACTTCATCATGACACACACAGGCTCATTGAAGATGCTGCCTCTAGAGAGATTTTACGTCCAAATGTGGCAAGTCTGCTTTTGAGAAGCACAGGGTTTCACAAGAGGCTTTTTTTTTTTTTTTTGAGACAGAGTCTCACTTGTCACCTGGGCTGGAGTGCAATGACGTCATCATAGCTCACTGCAACCTCACATTCCTGGGCTCAAGCGATCCTCCCGCCTCAGCCTCCCAAGTAGCCGAGACTGCAGGTACACCACCATCACACTCAGCTAATTTTTCTACTTTCTGTAGAGAAGCGGGGGGGGTCTCACTCTTGCTCAGGCTGGTGTCAAACCCCTGGGCTCAAGCAATCTTCCTGCCTCAGCCTCCCAGAGGGCTAGGATTAGTACAGGTGTAAGCCACTATGCTCAGCCACAAGAGGCTTTTAATATAGCATCTCCTCCCACAGCTGCCACCTCTGAAGCACAAGGCTATGGAGACGAGGGAAAGTATGCAGGGCCACTGTCAGCAAGCTCACTTCTGGACTGAAAGCTCACGCGTGCGCGGAGTTACAGTAACAAGTGGTGGTGCAGGTACCACGCAAAACCAAGTTGAGCACTACCGTGCTCACACAAGTGCTAGCTGACCTACGGCATCGCAGTGGAGAAAGGACAGCGGGGCGGCTCTGTAGTCCTCAGTTTAATCCTGAGGAAAGCAGCTTTCAATTTTATTGACTTTCATTGAATTGCAGGTGTCCTGGTCACAGCATCGTAGGTGAGCAACTTGAGGAACCCCAGACTGGACATAGCACTTCCCACCTTCCAGAAGGTGCCCTCAGGCCCTGCCCAGTCAGTACCACCCTCCAGGGAAACACGATTTTGATCTTACTGCAAATCACTTTCACTTGTAACTAAACTTCAGCTAAAAAGAGAATCATGCAGGATTGTTTTGCTAGTCATTATGTCTGGGAGAGTCATCCGTGTCGCTGAGTATGACGGTCAAGTTCTTTTTGTCCATTCTCATTCGCACAGCCATCGTGCCACCAGGTTTTGGCCAGCACACATCAAGCTGCTTTGAGCAGCGGTACTTGGTGGACACAGACACTCATTTTCCTTGGGTGTCCAAGGGTGGAACTGGTGGCCACAGGGGGCACAAACTTAGCTTCAGTAGAAATTGCCAGTTTTCCGAAATGGTTGTTTGATCTCCACATGCTGCCCCACCCCCAAACAGTGGGAGAGCGTTCCAGTTGCTCCTCATCCACACCAACACACGCTGCTGTCAGTCTTTATAATTTCTAATCACTCTGGTAAATGTATAATTGTAACTCATGGCTTTCATTTGCATTTCCCTCGTGACTAATGGCGTTGAGCACCTTCCTGTATGCTTCCTGCCTTCTAGACATCCGCTTTTACAAAGTGGTGAAGTTTCTGCTAATATTTTATCGAGGATATGTGATTGAAATTCCCTTCTCCCAGTCTGTGACCTGCCTTTGCACTCTTTTTATTTTTTTTTTTAGAGACGGGGTCTCGCTCTGTCAGCCAGGCTAGAGTGCAGTGGCACAATCTTAGCTCACTGCTACCTCCAATTCCTGGGCTCATATGATCCTCCTGCCTCAGACTCCCCAGTAGCTGGGAATACAGGCACATGTCACCACACCCAGCTAATTTTATTTTTGTAGACATGGGATCTTGCTATGATGCCCAGGCTGGTCTCAAATTCCTGGGCTCAAGTGATCCTCCCACCTTGGCCTCCAAAGTGCTGGATTAGAGGCATGAGCCACCATACTTGGACGCCTTTGCACTTTAATGGAGTCTCGTGATGAAGAGAAGTTCTTAATTTTAATGATGGCCAATCTATCGAGATTGTTCTTTGATGGTTAATGTTTTTAGGGTCCTATCTAAGAAATCTTTGTCTACCTCAAGGCCACTAAGATACAGGAAGGGAGGGGATAATTCCAAATCCAGAAGGATGGTGACTTCCCTTCACCTCCAAAAGACTTTCAACTGCTGAGGGACGTCTCAGTCACAAGGAAATCATGGGTAAAGGAAGACCCAGCCAGAGAGGGGAAGCAGGCAGATGGGCCCCCTTGGTGGTAACACACCGGATTCACCCACTGGACCCTCACCGCCACACTAGGACAGGGACCATCACTGGCCCCGCTGACAGAGGGGATCCTGAGCCTCAGAGACCACACAGCAGGTCAGTGGAAGAGCTGAGGTCACGAGGTCAAGGCCAAGGCCACACTGGAACTCGCTGCCATGCAACCCAGACCCTGAACGTGGCTTTGCTGGATAAACTCCCTGGGACTCTGTTTCGTCCTCTGTGGGCTGGAGCAGAGACCAGTGTCTCCCTCAGAGGTTACAGGCAGCAGGAATGAGCTAACCGATGCCTCCCTCAAGGAACCTCTCTCTGCCAGGTTTACTGAGCAGTAGCTTAGTGCTTCTCGGGTACTACACTAGGACGTTCACGAAGTCCTCCCATCAAAGCCAGGAAGCAGGGCTCTTTTCCCTGCACACAGATCAGTAAACTGAGTCATGTATCAAGCGACCACTCTGGAGAGCTCCCTTCCTAAATGTCACCTCCCCCCGCATGAGCCTGGAGGAATGCCCTGCCCAGCAGCGGGCAGGAACACACCGGCTTCCCCTTTCGGGAAGCAGAGGCTGCACAAGGCAGAAGCAGCTGGCTGAAACGCAGCCCAAATCCTAGGTACAAACAAGGATGCACTGTCGACAGCGACACGCACGCCAGTTCTGGGCTACTGCAAACGTTTCTTCTCCCTCCTGACTCCGCTGTCACAAATGTGGTGTTCTTAGGCCTCGTCTAACTGCTCCTGGCCACCTGTCCCTTCCTGAGGGGCTGAGGTGGCCCAGGACTCGCTGAGAGCTGCAGAGGGTGTAGGGCCAGGTGCCACCTTGCTCCAGTGAGACGCTGACACAGGAGGGCCCAACAAGCTTGGCCAGGAGTTTCAGACGAGAGGTGGGGTCTGAGGGCAGGGAACACCCCCTCCCACCCTTCTTCCCCCATCACCAAACATCCCTGCCCTGTGCATACAGGAAACTAACAATCTGACACTTTCAGCAAATTCCTTGGGTTCCCAAGGTCATCTCTAAGGCCTCTAAGGTCTCAGGTGGCTTACACGGTACCACCAGGATTCATGCACGGGGTCCTCTATGACAAGTCA
This sequence comes from Indri indri, assembly GCA_004363605.1. Taxonomy (NCBI): domain Eukaryota; kingdom Metazoa; phylum Chordata; class Mammalia; order Primates; family Indriidae; genus Indri; species Indri indri. The sequence continues at coordinate 21,500 of RJWJ010013330.1, forward strand.
CTAAAAGGGTGACTTCATGCAGCACTGAAATCCATCGCAAACCAGGTCACAGGGAAGCAGATAAGAAAAGCAAAGGACAAGGGGACCCAGGGCTGAGAACAGCCAGCACGTGTCAGGAACCAAATCCAGACGTGTGTGGCCCTTGGATAGATCGGGTCCTTTTGGGGCCACAAGGAGGGAAGAGAGCCCGGGAATCCAGGCAGGAGGCCAGAAGGAATGACAGGAAGTCAAAATACTTACTCTGGGCAAGAGCCTAACAGCTGAAAGCTAAGACATTCAGTCCATGCCCAGGAGGCCATGAGATGAAAACAAGCCCCCAGGTGCCCAGGGCCGAAGGGTCTGGAAGTGATGTGGCCACAATGCCTCACTTTCTCTGAGAAGCTCCCCAACTGCCCAGCAATCAGAACCCCCACACAATCCACGATGCAGAAATCTTGGCACCATTCGGAAAAAAAAAAAAAGAGGTAACTGTGTGCACGTGGACACAGAGGACGGTCCAAAACGAATCAAGGTAGTGACAAAGTAAGGTGGGCCTGGCCCAAGCCCCGCTTTGCTAAAAAGAACCCCACACACACATTAACCCACACATGGAAGCCAGGCCAAAGCAAACAAGCACCAAACTGCTATCCGCACAGCCCTGCGATGGTGAATTTACACTTTCCGTATCACAGATGCCGCGCGTTTTTTGTTTTTGCTTATGTTTTTTCACAATAACTATTACTTTTATATTCAGATTCTATTTTAAAAAAACAAAAAACAAAAAACTTTTTATGCAAAAATAACCTAGGTCAGAAAAATACCCATGAAATAAATACCCAGAAAAGATACCCGGGAAGGGCCTTTGTGGCAGTAAGAGAGAAAGATGAAAGGACCCGAGGGCTGCATTATTTTCATTACTTTCGACTTCACCAAAATTGTCATCTAAAATAGAAACGTGCTGACATTCGAATGTGGAGCCAGGCTGCTGGACGATCAGAGGTCTGGTCTCTTCTTTCAAGCCACTCTTAGCTTTTGTCTTATGAATAAAAACGGGCTGTGGTGACCAGCCCCAGGCAGGGCAAGCTGCTCACAGGCAATCGGACCCCAGAGAGACCTTGCTGGGATTATGGGGAGCGGGGAGTTTCCATCTTGAGCCTGAGATCCAGCATTATATTTAAGTTTGGCCCCAGGATATCTGATTTGTTCTCTGAGCTTGGGAAAATTTGTCCCCAGACACATTTGATCAGCAGACACGACGCCAGAGTCAAGTAATGACAGGTGCTCGGGCAGGACGGCTTCAGCAAAACCTGCCCATTTATCACATGGGAACTGCAACACAAGATTTTTCCCCCCAGCAGTCTGTAAGCAAACCTCCCCCATCAGATCTGATGGTGTGGGACTCTCTTCTTTATGAACCCCGAAATTACAAATGAGGTGAGGCATCTGTGGTCGCAGGGATCGAGCGGAAATGGCTTATTCCTGAGAGCGACTACGCTCCCCAATGCTGATGGTTCTGTGGCATTTTCCCTGTGATATAATTCAGCAGCAAAACCCTGCCCTACATTTAAAAGGGAATACGTTTCAGAAACTAAAGTCAGGTCAGGATGATAAATGACAATGTTCTCTCAGTTCTACCTACAAGACAGACAGGCCAAATTGTTACCAAGTAGTACTACTGCCAGCACCGGGAATCACACACCATTTTATTGGGATCCCTTCCCTTTTTAGTCACTTGAACACCCCTTAAGAGCACCTACCCATCCATCTACAAGGCACCAAAGGACCTACGGACAACCAGGATGCCTTCTGCCCCAAGGGAGCTCTCTGCAATCCGGTGGGTGTAGTGTCTACAGTGCAAGATCCAGAACACTACCCTATTAGATGGGTGTTTTTCAAACTTTGACAATGATCCACTGTGACAATGTAACTCAGCACAAACACATCAAGTAACTACAATAGGTTTCACAAATCTGTCCTGACCCATGCTCCCTGTGAAACACCCATGGCCTACGTATGTGTGTGCGTGTATATGTATTTTTTTTGGTGAGGCTGACCAAAGGCTGTGCTCATGCCTGTAATCCCAGCACTTTGGGAGGCCAAAACGCAGGAGGATACTTGAGGTCAGGAGTTCAAGACCAGCCTGGGCAAGATAGCAAGATTCCGTCTCTACAAAAAAAAATTAAAAAATAAAACCCTAGCTGGGGTCAGGCACAGTGGCATACACCTGTAATCTTAGCACTATGGGAGGCTGAGGCGGGAGGATCACTTGAGGTCAGGAGTTCAAGACCAGCCTGAACAAGAACGAGACCCTGCCTCTAGCAAAAATAGAAAAAAAAAATTAGACGGGTGTGGTGGTGTGCACCTATAGTCCCAGCTACTCGGAAGGCTGAGGCAGGAGGATCACTTGAGCCCAGAGTTTGAGGTTGCTGTGAGCTAGGCTGACACCACAGCACTCTAGCTTGGGTGACAGAGCGAGACTCTGTCTCCAGGAAAAAAAAAACCTAGCCAGGCATGGTGGCTGTACCTGTAGTCCCAGCTGCTTGGGAGGCTGAGGTGGGAGGATTGCTTGAGGCCAGGAGTTCGAGGCAGCAGTGAGCTATGATCACGCCACTGCACTCCAGCAGGCTTACACCACAGCAAGACCTTGTCTCTGAAAAAATAAAAATACAAAATACCAAAAAAAAAAAGAAAGGTTGATCAAGGCCCACTGGATGGATGTCACGACCCAGGCTGGGTCTGCTGTGTTGCCTGCTGCGTGCTCGACCCTGAGCACAATGACTGATGCCATGTGGAAAAGGCAGGAGAGAAGTCCCCATGACAGGAGCTCACAAAAGCCAAGCGTGGGCACGGAGACGCGGAACCCATACCTGCCCAGTGTCACTCGTGATAGGCCCTCCCAGCCACCCCAGCAGAGGACTTACTGACGACCACTCCCCAAATACCAGCCGAGCACTGACTATGCCAAGTGGGGCTCCAGACACGGGGTGTGTCTGGCAGGGAACAACAAAGTTCTTGCCTGGTGGAGCAGACAACCAAGTTAACAGAGAAGCATGCAAATAAATATGACACAATGTCACAGAGAGGGTGAAGTGCTGTAAAAAAAACAATCGGAGTTCACAGGGTTAACAGATGGGAGGCACTCTGAATGCCATGGCCTGGGTGGTCTCCAGACAGAAGGACCGCAAGCACAAAGGCCCTGGGGTGCAACTACGCGTGGCATATTCCCAGGCACAGCAAGTCAGCCAGTGTGGCTGGAGCAGAGAGTGGGAAACGCACTTTGTTTCTCTGCATTCACACGTCACCTCTGACACCAACTCACAGAAAAACAAAGTTTTCTCCTACGACACTCTCACGACACGGAACACTTCCCAGACCAGATTTGTGGGTTTTTCCCACACCAAGCAATTCCCCAGCTCTCCAAACTCCAGCCTGAGTTGGCACCAGAGCCCACGAGTTAACAGCTCTGTCCCACAAGACTGCCGCCGCTTCAGATGCCAACTGCACGTTCCAGCTCTGGGACTTCTGACCAACCAACCACACAGAACAGGGGTTCCTACGACCCCCTCATCAGTTTTGACTGACGTCTGCAGAACTGAGGAAGGCGCTTTATTTACCATTACTGGTGTATTATAAAGGATACAACTCAGGGACCACCAGATGGAAGAGACGCACGGCACAAGGTATGGGGGGAGGTGGCACGCAGAGCTCCCCTGCCCTGTCCGGGCAGGCCACCCTCGAATCACTTGGTCTTCCTGGTGACCAGCCGCGTCCTGAGCAATCTAGGAGCCCCATCCTAACTCACCTCATAAGCATAAACTCAGGTGTGACCAATGAAAGACAGTCCTATCACTCCGGACAGGGACACACAAGGACCAAATATATTTCCTATCATACCTCAGAAGGTGGCAGCGGTCACAGGCCTTGAGGAAGCTGAGGCAGGAGGATCACCTAAGCCCAGGAGTTTCAGGCTGCAGAGCTATGATGACGTAACTGCACTCTAGCCTGGGCGACAGAGACGCTGTCTCTATTAGGAAGAAAAAAAGTATAGGACGGGAGCCTTGAAGGTCAAGGAAAGGCAGCAAGTGGAAGCAACGAGAACCACTCCAACGGGCAGGAATATCCAGACGTTCTAGGGAGGTGGGCAAGGCCGGTCGTGCCCCTGCAGTCTACCCTGTGTAGGAATCCCATTCGAACCATCGTTAGGGCTAGTATCGGCTCCCCTGGGCACAATGAGACCAGCCACTGTGCCGCTTTACTGGGTAGCACACATCAGAGCCTCCCACTCAAGTTTCCCACTCAAACAAGTGAGGAGGCAACTGTCATGCCAGCCACCTGCTTCCTGGGCCAGTGGGGCGTGACCTGCCAGCGAAAGGAGAACTTAAAGCACTACAAAAAGCCGGGCGCAGTGGTGCACGCCTGAAGTCCCAGCTACTCAGGAGGCTGAGGTGGGAGGATCACTTGAGCCTGGGAGTGCGAGGCCAGCCCAGGCAACACAGTGAGACCCCATCTCTACAAAAACAAAATATAAAATTAAATAACCACCTCAAAGAGCCATTTTAAGTCCATCACTATTAAAAATGGGGCCCATCCTGCTTTGCCACACTCACGGCTGGTGAACTTCACACAGAGCAAAACTTAGACTGTTCCCAGGGACAGCTGTCCACACACAAAAATGAAGACATGCGCCTTTAGCAAGGTAACCAAGTTCCAAATCGAAGTTCTAGAAACCAGTCTGGGAAGCCAGCAGGTAGTTCACGCCTGTAATCCCAACACTTTGGAAGGCCAAGGTGGGGAGATCGCTTGAGGCCAAGAGTTCGAGACCAGCCTGGGCAACATAGCAAGACCCTGCCTCTACAAAAAATAAAAAACTTAGCCAGGCATGGTGGCGCACACCTGTAGTCCCAGCTACTAGGGAGGCTGAGGCAGGAGGATCACTGGAGCCCAGGGGCTCAAGGTTACAGTGAGCTATGATGATGCCACTGCACTCTAGCCCAGGCAACAGAGCGAGACCCTGTCTCAAAAAAAAAAAAAAAAAAAAAAAAAAAAAAAAAAACAAAAACAAAAGACAAAAAGAAACCAGTCTGGTGCTTAAAAGACAGGAAGTGGCCAGGACTGGTTCACACCTTGCTGGCATTTACCTGTTTTCTAAACACAGCCCCTTCCTGAGGGAACTGGAGGGACATCATGGGTCTCCCGGCAACCCTGCTACACCTGGCGCTTCCCTCAAGGTCCTTTCCCATATAAGAAGAGTCAAGGCCAAAATCAGTACATCAGCATGCAGTTAACAGAACACTTCAAGCGAGAAATCACTGCTCACACTCAGGAGCCCAACACTTCTGCTTAGGGGTGACACCTATGAGGTCAGTGGCAACTGCAGCTCAGCTTGGCCTCAGACTCGATTCTGACTCATTCCCTCTCAGACGTCCCCCCAATATCGCAGCAGCTGTTACGTTTCCCTTTCACAGGTACGGCACATCCCTTTCGCTCTGATTTGTTTTTAAAACTTCAACTCTCTCCTGCGTGTTCCAATACTCCAAGTTATGAGCAACTGTGTGAAAAGGAAAATGAACACTTGCTATTTCTAAAAAGCCGGGCCACCAAACACACCCTCCCGTTTCCAAAGTCTTATGGTGAAATTGCAAAGCATCATTTTCCATAACAACGTTTTGGCCAACGATGGACTACATACAGGACAGTGGACCCACAGGATTATGGTACTGTATTTTTACTGTACCGTTCCTAAGACTGCACACACAAATTCCACTGTGTTCCGACGGCCTACAGTGCTCAATGCAGTAACATGCTGTACGGGTTTGTGGCCTGTGAACAAAAGGCCTCATGCTGTAGCCCAGGTGTACAGCAGGCTCCATCACCCAGGTTTGTGTAAGAACACTCTGGGATGTTCATGCAACGACGAAATAACCTCCCAACAAATTTCTCAGAACACGGCCCCGTCATTAAGCATCATGTGACTCTGTTGAGGACAAAATGGAGAAACTGATTTCTCTGCTCCCACTTTGAAAACACACACAGAACCATTACAGGAGGAAAAAATATATTATCTGTGTCATCCCCCCCAGGATGTTGCAAGAATCCTAATGAATGACAATAGCTGCCAATTGTTTAGCACCACGTGCCCGGCACCATTCTAAGCACTTCGCGTTTGTCATTTGGTGGTTGTTTCATTCTTGTAACAATCCCACAAGCTGGGTACTATTACTGTGCCCTTTGCAAGCAGGAGCCGGATGTGAGCTAATGAGAACAGAGCCCTTGTCTTCCAGGTCCCCAGTGAATGCCCAGCTCCCCGAGCAGTGCCCGGCTCGCGGCAGGCGCTCAATGCACGCGTGTTCACAACATAAATGGCAAATGAGTGGCTAGGTCATGTCCTGCACAACTCCAGGGGGTGCCATTCACATTGTGTTCTGTCTATAGTCAACGTGAATGGGCCCCTCCGTGCCACGGCACCCCTGATGTCTAAGGGAAAGTGAGTGACAAAGCCAGAAGTCAAAACCAGGTGGTTGACTTGTGGGCCCCTGGTGGGAAAAAAAATATCCCTGGACCTCAGCTTACTGGTACAAAGTGCTCTTCAGACATTTACCTGAAACACTCGTCCCTACTCCTCTCCCATGTCTAATAAATGGCTAAGACGTGGAACTGGTCCAGGGTTACCGCCCAATGTTTTCAGAGTCCACAAGGAGTGCCAATGGTACGCAAATAATTTGTAAATAAATACGCATATGTGCTGGCGTGCTTTTCACTGACAGAAAAAGTTTGGAGACCACCGCACTGCCCTGTACCACACCTCTGATGACGTCGCCACCCCGGTTCAAAAACCTACAAGATCAAAAATCTTCTAAAGGGCTGGATGCAAAATGATTTCAGATGGCATATGCAGGGACACTTAATACTTTCCTAATTATGCACGCATTGATTTTAGTGAAAATTAGAAAAATATATATAACCAGCATATCAGACCTGGGGTTCCTGGGATATATAATGACTCTAAATAATGACTTTAGTTTTTTAAATAGTTGATTTACAAAAATTACAAATGAATAAAATAAACAATTTTAACTCTAACAAATCAAGAGCGCACCTAGGTGCGGCAGCGTGTTAAGCAGCTTCTCATGTTACCGCATCCAACCCTCACAAGAACCATGTGAGGCAGCATCCTCGTCCTACCTGTTTCACAAGTGGGGAGCCCTCCTGGGAAGTGCTTTGCTTGAGGTCAAGCCAGAATTTAGAGAGCTGAGGGTGAATCTAGGGGGTGTGATTCCAGAAGGGAGGACTCCTCACCATCACCCCATACTAACCACCAAGCCCACCCTTCATGGGGGCAGAGGGGTTGGGGAGGGCAACTGAGCTTCGGGGAAACAATGACCTGGAAAGTTCAAAAACCAACAACAGGCCGGGTGCTCGCGCCTGTAATCCTAGCACTTTGGGAGGCAGAGGCAGGAGGATTGAGGCGGGAAGATCGCTTGAGGCCAGGAGTTCAAGACCAGCCTGAGCAAGAGTGGGACCCCATCTCTACAAAAAATGGAAAAATTAGCCGGGCATGGTAGCATGCATCTGTAGTCCCAGCTACTCGGGAGACTGAGGCAGGAGGATAGCTTGCGCCTAGGAGCTCGAGGCTGCAATGAGCTATGATGATACCACTGCACTCTAGCCTGGGCAACAGAGCAAGACCCTGTCTCAAAAACAACAACAAAAAAACCCAACAAGAGCAACTAACATATATGGCTTACAACCCACTCCCAGTCCCTTACCAAGCACTCTACATAGATGATCCTTCCAAGGACCCTCCTCATTCATTCCACAAATGTTCACTACAGCTCTACTATATGCCAGGCCCAGGGTATGCTGGAGCAAACCAGGTAGACACAGCCCCCGCTCTGATGGCACTGGGGGTGAAAGCTACACAGGAAAGGACCAAGGCAAAGTGCAAGTGTGACAGACAGAAATAATGACTGGTCCAAGGAGGCCAGGCAAAGTCAAAATAAAGCCTGCGCATCCTCTGAGCCAAGGCGTCCTCTTCTGAAGCCTCCCTGATCTCTGCCTCCCACGGATCTCTGCCCATGCACTGGTCCTCCTCACAGTGCCAGGTTGTGAGGATTCAGTGGCAGGCCAAAGGGGTCTGTCCCCACATTTACCACCAGTTCCCCCACAAGACTGGAGAGGTATCTGAGGCATCCAACCCCCAACCACCCAACACCCAGCAGGGACGCAACAAATATTAGTTGAACAAGGAAGGAGGAGATTGGACCAGACAATAACAATAGTCCTTCCCATTAGCCAGGAACCATTTTATAGGCTCTCACCAACTCCATTTGTCAGATTGCCCCTTTCACAAACGAGGAAACTTAAGAAATTCAGAGAGATTAAGCCATTTGCCTAAGGTCACACAGCTAAGGGGCTCACAGCGCCAAGAATCAAACTTGAATCCGGCCTGTCAATCTAAACTGAAAACTTGTTTCAAATTCCTGGGAAGTGGCGCTTCTGCTTATTCCGATTCTACTTTCCCCAAGGAGTCACTGACCAAAGAAACGATTGGGATGTTCCAGATCAGCACAAAACACTCGCCTAAAATGTCCGCGTTTTAAATAAAAGCCTTAATCTGAAAAACCAATCGATTGGGGCGCGGGGGCGGGGGGGAATGATGCAAAAGAAAAACAACGCTTTCAACAGCAGTTTCCTCCGTCCTCCCCCACTAGACGCTGACCCCCTTTTCCTCCCACCCCATCACTTCGGGTCAAACATTTCAAGTCACTAAATGCAAGAAATTGGGGGAATCATTTACCTTTCCTTGACAATCTGGAATGAGGCGATTTTTAATAAAATTTTAGGTCTGCTAACCCAAGGGGGCTGCTAATGCTCGTGTCCGGGCGACGCTGGACATAGCTGGGGTTTTTGTTACTGAGTCCCGATTGCAGCCTAGCCAAAAAGACGAGGACCCTTTACAACGTAGCCAGAAAAGCCCCGACGCCTGCCTATTGTTGCAGCCGCGGCCACTCGGTCGGCGACTGGGGGCCGGACCCCTGGCCCGCCTGGGGAGGTGGGGGGGCCCAGCTTTGTCCGACGACCCCGGCGAGAGCGCGCGCACGGGGCGCGCGGCCTCCACGCGGCCCGGGCCCGGACCCCGCCAACCCGCGGATACTGTGGCCGCCGCGGCCTCGCCACACTAGGGCCTTCCCCGCGCGCGCGGCTGCCGGCCGGGCTTCTTGACCCTCCGGCGCCACCGTACCCCGGCCCCGCTCCGGGAGCCGGCGGCCCCCTCCCCCCTCGGCGCCACGGCTCCATTCAAACCGTCCTCCCGAGCCCCGTGCCGCGCTCCCCCCGCGGCCCGCGTTCCTTACCGGGAGCCGCCGGCGCCGTCGCCTTGCCGGCGCCGGCCCCGCCCCTCCGCGCGGGGCCGGGGGCAAAGTGGGCGTCTCGCCTCTCCTCACGAAACAAAGAAGCCGCCGCCGAACGAGGGGAAGCCTCGCGCGCGCTCCCGCCCCCCTCGGCCAGGCCCCCCCCAACACACACCGCCCGCGCCCCCGCTGCGCGCGCACTCGTCGCTCTCCTCCCCACGCCCGCGGAAAGTCTCTCCAGCTTCCGTCGCCCGCCCGGCCTCGTGCGCGCGCCCGTCCGCCCTTCCGCTGCCCGCGCGCGTGCGCGCTGGCCTCAGCCGCGGTGGGCGTGGCCCAGAGAAAGCACGCGCGGCCGACGCTGCTCCCCACTCTTGTCTGCGACGGCTTTGCGCCTGCGCATGGGCATCTTCTTTCCGTAAGCCGCGCGTCTTCACGCTGCCGAGCATGCGCAGAGCGGGCGCCACTGCAGAGGCGGCGGCGGCGGGACAATTGGGGGATGGGATCGGTGTGGCCGAGGGGCTTCAAGGCTTGGCAGTGGGTACCCGGGGCCGTGCGTGGGGGCGGGAGACGGGCAGGCTGGGCCTGGACTGGGCAAAGTTTGCCCGCGGGCCAAGGGCGGGCCTGGGAACCACTTTGATCCCTGGCATGGGGCGGCGGGGCCAGTCGGGCGCCCGATCCTGGCCGTCTTTTCTGCAAAACCTACCGAGTGCCATTCATTCGCTTAGCCAATATTAACTGACCTGCTACTGTGTCCTAGCCGCCGTGGAGCCCATGATCTAGTGAGGGAGGGGGACGAGAAGCAACATTAATAAGTAAAATCTGTGTCTGAGAAGGAGACGTGGCGGAGTGGAGGGGAGAGGGTTGTGGAAATTTTAAATTTCGCACCCAGGGAACCTCGCTGCGAAGACGACGTTTGAGTACAGACAGGAAAGCAGTGTCAGAGACAGCCTTGCTCCAAGTTTGACGGCCTTGAGCCTCTCGGCCTCTTTTCTGTGTTTTTAAAATATTTCGTTCCCCCAACGGGACAAGCGCTCCCCGAAGTCAGGTCCTACCACGTGCGGTTTCTCAGCCTGGACTGTTCCCACCCCTGCTTCTCTCATGCTGCCTCATTTTCCAGGGCTCAGGTGACTCACCACCTCAGCCTTGCCTCCTGTTTGGTCACGGCTTCCTTTGCCCTTCCTGCACATTTCTGGAGTAGAGTCTGTATCTCTGTCTTCCTCACCTCAGTTAAATGGCAAAGATAATGCCAATTTTAGTCACTAGTGAATACACAGCATCTAGCATGGGCCCCCCCTCCACCAGGTACTAGATATTTTTTAAGACTACAGAAATACACCGCCTGGGCCAGGCGCGGTGGCGCATGTCTGTAACCCCAGGGCTTTGAGAGGCTATGCTGTAGTGCCAGTTACTGGGGAGGCTGCGGTGGGAGGATCACTTGAGCCCAGGAGTTCAAGTCCAGCTTGGGCAACATAGCAAGACCCCATCTCTTTAAAAACAAAACTCCTATTTTGGTTTTAAGTAGAGGATGCCTGTGGAAAACAATCCTGTAGACCAGTGATTGTTGTCTGTGTATTGGAATCCCTGTTTAAACAGACCTGATGCCTTTTAGCACTTATATTTAGGTCTGTGATACATTTGGAGTTAATTTTTGTATATGGCATGAGCTAAGGATTAAGTTGTTTTCCATAGGGATATCCAGTTGTTCCAGCAGCAGTTGTTCTAGACTGTTCTCTTCCCTCATTGAAATCCCTTGAAACTTTTGCAAAAAATCAATTGGCTGTTTAAGTGTGGCTCTGTTTTTGGACTCCATTCCGCTCATCAATCTATATGTCTGCCTTTATGCCAAGACTATACTGCCTTGATTACTGTAATTTTATAACAAGTCTTCAACTCAAGTGGTCCTCCAACTTTGTTCTTTTTTCAAATTGTTTTGTCTACTCTAGATCCTTTGCATTTCTGTGTAAATTTTAGACTCAGCTTGTCATTTTATACCAAAAAACAAGATGGGACTTTGATTGGGATTGCACTGAATCAGTAGATCAACTTGAGCAAAATCACCATCTTAACAATATGAAGTCTTCCAGTCCATGAACATGGTATATGTCTCCATTTATTTAGGTCTTTTCTAATTTCCATTAAACTTTCTCCTTTCAGGCCTTTCCTACTCCACTGAAATGACTGTTGTCAAGGTCACAGGGAGCTCCTTGCTGCTGAATCCAGTGGACAGATCTCATCCTCACTTTCCTTGACCTGCCTCCTTAGAACAATCTCCTCACTTCCAGGGTTCCAGGGCACCACTCTCCTTGGTTTGTTCCCATCCCTTTCACTGCTCTTTCCTAATCTCCTTTGTGTCTTCCTCCTCTTCATGCTGACCTCTTAATAATGAACTTCCCCAGGACCTTGATCCTCTATCTACATGCATCCCTTTGGCTTCCAGTCTTGTGACTTTAAAAAACCATCTACAGCCGGGCGCAGTGGCTCACACCTGTAATCCTAGCACTCTGGGAGGCCAAGGCGGGAGGACAGTTTGAGCTCAGGAGTTAGAGACCAGCCTGAGCAAGAGCAAGACCGCGTCTCTACTAAAAAAAAAATAGAAATTAGCTGGACAACTAAAAATATATAGAAAAAATTAGCTGGGCATGGTGGCGCATGCCTGCAGTTCCAGCTACTCTGGAGGCTGAGGCAGGAGGATCGCTTGAGCCCAGGAGTTTGAGGTTGCTGTGAGCTAGGCTGACGCCACGGCACTCTAGCCCAGGCAACAGAGCGAGACTCTTGTCTCAAAATAAAAATAAAATATAAAAATAAAAAACCATCTACATCCTAGGTATGTACCCAAAAGAATTTAAAACAGGTACTCAAGCAAATATTTGTAAATAAATGTTCATTGCTGCTGCACTATTCGCAATAGCCAAAAGGTAAAAACAGCCTAAATGGCCACTAACAGGTAAACAGATAAACAAATTGTGGTATGTATATCCGACACCACATTACAGAGGAATTTCTCATATTTTTCACATTGAAGAATGGTGGCCTTCTTTAGTGATGTCATTAAGTCAAAGGATGTGTTAGCCAGGGTTCTCTAGAGAAACAGAATGAATAGGACATAGATAAATAGTTAGGAGGCTTATTTATTTACTTTTGAGACAGAGTCTCTGTCACCCAGGCTGGAGTGCAGTGGCACAATCATAGCTCAATGCAACTTTGAACTCCTGGACTCAAGCGATCCTCCCGCCTCAGCCTCCCAGAGTTCTAGGATTACAGGCATGAGCCACTGCACCTGGCCTTAGAGGTTTATTTTAAGGAATTGACTCATGTGATTGCAGGGGCTGCCAAGTCCAAAACCTAATCTGTAGGGCAAGCCAGCAGGCTGGAAATTCAGGTAAGACTTGATGTGGCCGCCTTGAGTCTGAATTCCACAGGGCAGCAGGCTAGAAACTCAGGCGGGATTTCTATGCTCCAGTCTTAAGAAATTCTTCTTTGGGGAATTGAGTCTTTGCTCTTAGGACCCTGAACTGAATGGGCAAAGCCCACCCACATCATGCAAGCTCATCTGCCTTACTCAGCATCAACTGATTTAAATGTTAATCACATCTAAAAAAATACCTGCACAACAGCAATATTTAGACCGATGTTTGACCAAACAACTGGGCACGGTAGCCTAGTCAAGTTGACACATAAGATGAACCATCACAGAGACTGGATTCCATTCTGTAACTCAACATTGAGGCTTGAAATAAAAAGCTCACCCAAGTTCATTACACTGAACATGTAAGCTAAATCCGCTTCAGTTGCTACTGTAATGTGGATACTTTTTCAGTAATATCTTCTGATCTTCTTTGGAACATGAAATCACTTACAGCCGAGCGTGGTGGCTCACACCTGTAATCTTAGCACTCTTGGAGGCTGAGGCAAGAGGATCACTTGAGGTCAGGAGCTGGAGGCCAGCCTGAGCAAGAGTGCAACTGCATCTCTACTAAAAGTATAAAAAATTGCTGAACGTGGTGGCATGTGCCTGTAATCCCAGCTACATGGGAGGCTGAGGCAGGAGGATCGCTTGAGCCCAGGAGTTTGAGGTTGCTGTGAGCTAGGCTTACACTACAGCACTCTAGCCCGGGCAACAGAGCAAAGACTCTGTCTCAAAAAAAAAAAAAAATCACTAATTTATTAACCAAACATGCATTTATTCATCACACATGACCTATTGCCCTCAAACACGTGCCTCACAAGCTAGTGATTTCCCCAAACCTAGCAGTGGGATGTACAGTGCAGAAAACGTGAAGTAGTCCTTCCCAGTCAGAAACCCGGGGTGATAGATTTCTTTTAGCAGGCAGCTGTGGTTTTAGTCACAACACGATTCAGAAATAACCATGCCGGGCGTGGTGGCTCACGCCTGTAATCCTAGCACTCTGGGAGGCCAAGGCGGGCGGATCGTTCTGAGCTCAGGAGTTCGAGACCAGCCTGAGCAAGAGCGAGACCCCGGCTCTACCAAAAATAGAAAAATTGATTGGACAGCTAAAAATATATATAGAAAAAAAAAAACTAGCTGGGCATGGTGGCACATACCTGTAGTCCCAGCTACTCAGGAGGCTGAGACAGTTGGATTGCTTGAGCCCAGGAGTTTGAGGTTGCTGTGAGCTAGGCATGACGCCATGGCACTCGCCCCAGGCAAGAGAGTGAGACTCTGTCTCAAAAAAAAAAAAAAAAGAAAAGAACCAGCATGTCACGTTATGTTTATACTAAAGCATTCTACTTCTACCAACTACAGATGGAAACCTAACTGCCCACGCTTGTCAGAAATTTTGTAGGTGTTTTACTCTAACTACAGTATATTTTAAGTTGAATTTGTTAAGCTCTTCTAAGGTACTAGGTTTGAATTATGACACATTGGGCCTCCATAAAGAGTTATCAAAAATGGGTTGTTTCTTGGGTTTGGGAGTTTTTGTTTGTTTGTTTTGAGACAGGGTCTCACTATGTCACCTGGGCTGGAGTGCAGTGGTGTCATCATAGATCACTGCAGCCTCAAACTCCTGGGCTCAAGCGATCCTCCTGCCTCAGCCTCCTGAGTAGCTGGGACTATAGGCATGTGCCACCACGCCCAGCTAATTTTTCTATTTTTTGTAGAGACAGGGTCTTGCTCTTGCTCAGGCTGGTCTTGAACTCCTGGCCTCCAGCAATCCTTCTGCCTCGGCCTTCCAAAGTGCTGGGATTACGGGCATGAGTCGCCAAGCCCAGCCAATAGTGGGTTTTATATGTACAGTTGGCTGTCTGTACATGTGGGTTCCACATCTGGAGATCTAACCAACCACGGATTGAAAAATTTGAAAAAAATTGCATCCATACTAAACACGTACAGATTTTTTTTCCTTGTCATTATTCCCTACAACAACTACTTTCATAGTATTTACATTGTATTAGGCATTATAAGTAATGTAGAGATGATTTAGAGTATTCATAGGTTATATGCAAATATGACACAATTTTATATCCAGGACTTGAACATCTGCAAGCTTTGGTATCATAGGAGGTCCTGGAACCAATTCCCCGAAGATACTGAGGGGCGACTGTGTATGTGTATGTGTGCATATATTAGTATATATATAGCTTCCTCAACTCACCATGGGGTTACATCCCAATAAATCCATTATAAATTGAAAATATAATAAGTTGAAAATGCATTTAGGCCAGGCACAGTGGCTCACGCCTGTAATCCCAGCACTTGGGAGGCTGAGGCAGGAGGATTGCTTGAGCTCAGGAGTTCAAACCTGCAGTGAGCTGTGTTCACACCACTGCACTCCACCCTGGGCAACAGAGAGAGATCCTGTCTCTGAAAAATAAACACATTTTTAAAAAAAGGAAAATGTATTTAATACACCTAACCTACTGAATATCATAGCTTAGCCTAGCCTACCTTAACTGTGCTCAGAACAATTACATTAGCCTACTGTGGGGCAAAAATCATCTGACACAAAGGCTATTTTATGATAAAATGTTGAACATGTCATGTATTAATAATTTATTGAATATTGTACTGAATGTTAAAAGCAGAATGTATGGGTACAATTGTAAAATTGAACCATTGTAAATTGCAGCCCATCTGTGTGTATACGTGTATATATTAATATTAATATATTAAATATAAATCATTTTATAAGTTAATATAAAATACATTAATATTAATGAAGATATTAATGTTAATATATACACACATGCACACCAAATATAGAGTTGGGCTAGGCTTTGTATATTTAGACATTTCACCAAAAAGAACATTCAGATGGTAAATGAGCACACAAAAAAATGTTCAGCATCTTTAGCCATTAGGAAAATGCAAATTAGAACCACAATGGGCCAGATGTCGTGGCTCACGCCTGTAATCCCAACACTTTCAGAGGCTGAGGTGGGAAGATCACATAAGGCCAGAAGTTGGAGACCAGCCTGGGCAACATAGTGAGACCCCATCTCTACAAAAACAAAAAATTAGCCAACTAAGAAATAAACAAACAAAATTAGCCAAGCATGGTAGATGTGCCTGTAGTCCAAGCTACTCGGGAGGCTGAGACAGGAAGATCAATTGAGCCAAGACCAGGTGACAGAGTGAGACCCTGTCTCTTCAAACAAACAAAATGGATATCACAACACTTATCAGAATGGCTAAAACGAAAAATAGTAAAAACACCAAATGCTGGCAAGGATGTGGCGAAACTGGAATAAATATGGAATCCATCAATGATGAGATCATAATATAGTATAGCCACACAGGAAAACAGTTGACACTTTCTGGAAAAAAAAAAACCCAAACATACAACACACGACACAGCCATTGCACTCCTGCATTTACACTAGAGAAATAGCAACTTATATTCACAGACAAACCTGCACGTAAATGTTCATAGCAGTTTTATCTGTAAAAGCCCAACACTGGAATCAGCCCAGATATGCTTCCAACAGGTGAATGGTGGAATGAACTGAGATCCGGGCCATACCATGGAGTGCTACTCAGCGATAAAAGGGAATGAACAATTGAAACACATGACAGCTTTGATGAAATAATCTCTAGGGAATTATGCCGATTTAAATAATAGCCAATCTCAAAATGGTTATATACTGTCTGATTGCATTTGTATGACATTTTTTTTTAATTAAAAAAAATTTTTATTGAGACAGGGTGAACTCCTGGCTTTGAGTGATCCCCCGCCTCTGTCTCCCTTGAGGCACCCAGGGTGTCACTCTGTGGCCCAGGCTGGAGTGCAGTTGGCGTCATTATAGCTCACTGCAACCTCCAACTGCTGGGCTCAAGCGATGCTCCTGCCTCAGCCTCCCAGTGTGCTAGGATGACAGGTGTGGTGAGCCACCGCACCTGGCCACCACGATTTTTTTAAAAAGTCATCAACAGCAATAAATGCAGACCATCCGGCTATCCACTGCTGAGCCCTGCCTGGGTCCTCGAGACCCATTTCAGGGGCTGGCTGAGAGGCGTGACAAATGAGAAGAATCAGCCCTAGACCACTGAGAATGGATTGCTTATCTGTTCTGCCTGGGATATTCAAGAGACCATCTGCATCTAATCAAGATCACGACGTCTGTATTTATGGGCTGTTTCTAAATCAAGGGGACGTGGAGCTCCCTGCCGTGCACCCTCATCGTAGGCCCTTCTGAGATCAATTTGGAGTCCCACACGACAGAATAGGACCAGGAGAGCGCCCGCCAGGCAGTGAGTCAGTGAGCACACGGGGCAGTCACTGCCAAGAGCCTTCGCTCAGAAGAAAAGCTGTTCTTTCGGCGGTTTCGTGGCAGGTTTTCCTTCTAACGATCATCTGCTGGTCCCTTTGTTGTGCTGTTACCAAACATCACAGAGTTGTCTGATGTGCCCTGCCAGTCTCCCCTAGAAGGCCAGATTGAGATTTTTCTTTCTATGTAAAATTTCCAACAGAATGAAGTGGAAGAAGCCATACATTATTTTTCTAGCGCAAGGTGAGTGAAAACAACATGTCTTGCTTCTGAAATCAGAGCCTCTGGAGTTGTCTTAGGCCAGCAGCCACATGGACCTAAGCGTACATCCTTACTGTGGCCCATAAGGAACCCCACCATCGCCTACCCTAGTCCCTACTCACTCCAGCAGCTCTGGTCTCATCTCTCCAGCTGACAGGCACGGTGCTGCCACAGGGCCTTTGCCCCTGCTGTTCTTTCTTCCCACATCGTAGCCCCTCCCTCTCAGCCTTCACGCTTTACTCCAATTGGCATGACAGCCCCTCGCCCAGCACTGAGCTCTCCCAACTCCCCTTACTCTGCTTTCCTGTTTATTTTACTTTATTTTATATTTTTTAACAGATGGTGGGCGGGGGGTCTCATTCTATTGCCCAGGCTGGAGTGCAGTGGCATGATCATAGCTTACGGTAACCTGGAACTCCTGGGCTCAAGCGGTCCTCCCCCCTGGGCCTCTCGAAATGCTGGGATTATAGGCATGAGCCACCACGCTTAGCCTTAATGCTCAATTTTCCTGTAAACCTGCAACTGATCTAAAAAATATGACCTAGGCCACTCGTGGTGGCTCTCGGCTATAATCCCAGCACTTTGGGAGGCAGAGGTGGCGGGGGAGGTGGGGTGGGGGGTGGCGGGGATCACTTGAAGCCAAGAGTTAGAGGTTACAGTGAACTGTGATCTGTCATTTGGAATCACCAATATGAGCTAATGTCATTTCCCTTCAAAAGAGACATGAGAGAGTGACCAGGAAATGAGGAATGAAAAATAGTTCCCACTTCACTCCAGTTTCCATGGGAACACATAAATTGCTTTAATGCCTAATTTTCCCTCTGTAGGATTCAGTGTATAATCATCTATCATGAATTAATAATTCAAAGCCTCTTTTTTTTGGGCACAGTGGTGAGAGCCTATAGTCCCAGCTATTCAGGAGGCTGAGGTGGGAAGATCACTTGAGGCCACTTGAGGCCAGGAGTTCGAGGCCAACCTGGGCAACATAGTGATATACCATCTCTTAAAAAACAAAATACTAACATAAAAATAAAATAACTTATTTTTTCAAATCATGAGAAAACATCAGACACACTCAAATGGAGGGTGTGCTACATTCTACAAAGTAACCAATCACTATT
>RJWJ010013331.1:0-40021 GCA_004363605.1 Indri indri
CTGAGGGTTGGGGAAATGCCACAGAAGGGGGGGGACCCCCAGCCAGGAAGCTCAGGCAGCACTGGCAGGTCCCACCTGCTAATGCCGCTCTTGTAAATCCTCCCTGCTCCTGCTGGGCACCTACCCCCAGGCCCTCACTGGCTGGGGAGGCTTCCTTGCTGCACAGCCAACGTTCCGTTTTCTCCACGGAGCTCAGAAACAGCTGGAGAGAGGGGAAAAGGCAAGAGAAAGCTGGCAGGGGGTCCAGGCCCCACAGGTGGAGGGACTCTCGGTGGCCCAGGTCGGGGGACCAGGAGCCTGGGGCCTGGCTCCACAGGACAGGCCCACAGCAGCTGAGTGCTGAGCACTCCGGGAAGCCCCCCCACAGCAGTCCCTCTGGCCTTAGCCTTGACCAGGGGCCATGGGGGCAGTGCATGCCCTGATGGGTGGGCGGGAGCGAGGCTGGGGATGGGGCTGTGCCTGCCTGTAGCTCCAGGGCCTGCCGCAGCTGCAGCCGGTGCTCCTGCCAGGCCCCTTGCAGGCTGCTCTGCTCCTGTTCTAGACCAGCCAGGGCCTGGCGAATGTTGGGGGTGGACGGGCCCCCAGCTGCGAGCAGGCACTGCCCAGTGCTTTGGGCCAGGCGGATGCTGTCTGTCCAGGAGTCCAGCTCGGCCTGGAACAGGGCTAAGCTCAGATCCCCGGAGGCAGAGGCCTTCCAGGGCTGGAGGAGAGGGGGGAAGATGGCTGAGGGGAGGGATGTTAGAGGAGAAGGGCAGGGCAGGAGGCTCAGAAGGGCCTGAGCGCGAGTGGGGAGCAGGGGAGGGGAGGGGAAAGGAGGGGCGGGGCAGTGAGGAGGCGAGGTCCCGGGGTCCCCATGTTCACCTTGCGTTCCTCGTGTTCCTCTAACATGCGCCGGGCTTCTGCAGAGCTGCAGGGAGCGCCTCGCCCGTCCATCTCAGCCTGCAGCCTCCGGGCCTGGAGCAGCAGTTCCTGCAGTGTGGCCTGGAGCTTCTGAGCTTGGTACGAGGCATCCAGCGACTCCCTCCTGCCACAGGGCTTGTCGGCTAGTCCCAGGGCTGCAAACCCCTCTCCCCTGGGCCTACCAGTGTCTCCTGTCCCCTAAGTCCCACAGCCACAGAGGGCCCAGGGGCTGGGAATTAATGGGGCGACAGTAATGTGAAGCACAGAAACAGCAGCTCAGGGAAAACAGGCCAAGGGGAGTGCAGGGCTGAGACGCATGGGTCAGTGAGGGGGCGTGGACCGAGGGCTCCCTACCGCTTCTGCACCCCGCTCTGGAGCCGCCGCCAGCTCTCCATCATCTCTCGCTGCTTGTGACTGAGGCTGCCGGTTGCCCTGGGGCTTCTCTGGCAGAGGCGGCCCACCTCACGCTCCAGGGACTGTGGGGGAAGCCAGGGTCAGAGGCTGGGGCCCGGAGGCCCCGGCTGCAGGAGGCCCTGGCATGCGGCCCTCAAGACCCTGAAGGCCCCCCTCCCTGCGTCCGCGCACCTCCACCTGGGCCTGGGTGGGGCTCAGCTCGCGCTCCAGCAGCTCGTGCCTCCGCAGCAGCCGCTGCACGCTCTCCAGGTCCTCCCCGCGGTCCAGGGCCCGGGTCAGGGCGTCCTGGGGAAAGGGGGAGTGGGCGGTTACCCCAGGCCTTGGCTTCAGCTCCTCCTCGCTGCAGAGGGGCCTGTGTGTGGACAGCGGTGCCAGCACAATCCCATCCCCGCTGCCCCCACTGGGGCGGAGCAGGGGCCTGGCTTTGACTAGAGGTCCCGTCCTAATGTGAAAGAGGCTGACTCAGAGGAGACTTGGGCTTGGAGTTTCCTGAGGTGAGAATCTCAGCTGTGGGGCGCTTCCTCCTTTGTCTCGCATCCTCTCGGAACTCAGAGGAGAAAGGAGCGAGTGTGGATGGGCAGGCTAGGCTGGCAGTCCTAGGGCAGGAGCCCGAGGGGGAGGCCGGCTGGGCGTGCCCGAACAGCACACAGCGCTTCCCACGCAGCCTCTAACTCCTCAACTTCTGCCTCTGCCGGACCTCAGCCCGAGTTCCTCTGTGGCTGTTGATACAACCCTGGGGCAAACCTCCCATGAGTGTGGAAGGGATGGGAGGAAACAGAGGGTGTGTTCTGGCCTCTGGACCCACAATGCATTTGGGGGCCAGGATCTGGGGGGAAAGGAGCCGGGCAGGGGGGTCCGCCTCTGGGACTGCAGTAGGTGTCTTGGTCTGGAGTGGATCCTGATGGCCAACCGTCAGATACCCCCGTGGACCTCTGACACGACCTCCAAGCACCCAGCCGAACAGAAGGGGCAGGTGGGGCGAGATGCATGGGAGACTCTAGGCAGTGCCCCGCCCCTCACCGAGCAGGATGGGACCCCTCTCTGCTGCTTACCTTCTCCCTAATCTGCTCAGTGACATCGTCCAGCTCTCGGGACAATGCATGTATCTCCAGGGCTTCCTCCAGCTGCTGCTGGTACCGGAGTAGGTTGCCACGGAAACTCGCCCACCTGGCCGAGGGAGGGCTGTGTAATGTGCAGTCTGAGGGGGCCTCCCCGCAACCCCGGCCCCACAGCTCTTCCCAGCCTGGGACTGGCCTGTTGTTGAGCTGGCTTCGCCGCTGGCAGATGGTCTTGACTTCCTCAGGGTCCTGGTTCTTGAGCTGCAGTGACAGGTCATTGATGCTCCTGACATAGGCATCACCCACCATGTCCTGCAGGGGAGGTGCAGGTGAGGGTGCTGGTACCACCCACTCAGAGCCCCTTCTTTACACTGTGGCTGCCACTTGGGGGGCCTGCCTGGGTGCCCCAGAGCATGAGGAGCATCACGTTTGGGGAGAGGGAGGCAGCTGCTTCTTCTACCGTGGCAGGTGCCCACAAAGACCCCACATCTCAGGTGCGGTAACCAAGGTGAGTGTGGAGCCTGCAGCCCCAGGGCCATCTGTAAGGCTAGGAAACAAGCTCCCTGGCTGGGAACCAGGTAGGAGGGGGAGGGTGGTCACATGCTCATGATAGAAGCTTTTAAAGTTAACACATAGCTTCTCGGGATAAGGGAGGCAAAGGGAAGGGTGGGATGAAGTGGTGAGCTCCAGCCTCCTGGGCTTTGGATGACGCACCCTGAGGACTCACCTTGGCTGAGGCTAGTGTGGCTTGGACCCAGGGTGAGGCTTATAGTACACAGGGAAGGGACCCTAACAGGTGGGATTGCAGGCTTCCCGCTCCTTGCATTTGTGGAGCTTGTTTACATTTCCAAAGCACTCTCCCACCTCCCTCATGGAGTAGGCAGGGAAGGGTGTCTCTCTCTTACAGACGCCAAATCAGAGCTCAGAGGTCAATGTGGCTCATTTGTGGCAGTGCCGGGACTCAAGCCCAGCCTCTCTGCAGTCTAGCTCTCTTCTACTACCGCAGCTGGCACAGTGTCTGTGAAATTCCACCATTAGCAAATGGTATCTTAGGTTTAAGCACTGCAGCCTTTTAAAAAATCACACGTATTTATTTCAGGGGGATGAGGCCAACACATTTGGTCTTTAACACCTGATTGCGCATCTATTTGCCAAATTTCTTTCCTCTATACCACATAAGAGAACCGGATTTTTAGCATGTGTATGTGTGGGAGGGAGGGCGTGGGGTGAGGAGGAGACGCTGAGCTCGTCACACTGCAGGGCAGCACTGATTATCCACTGCGTGCAGGGATACGTACCACCTTAACATTTCTGAAATAATTATGGACGCACAGGAAATTGCAAAAGTAGTACGGAGAGGCCCTGCATACCCTTCCCCCAGCTTCCCTCACAGTGACATCTTACATAACAATAGCACAATATTAAAACCAGGAAATTGACATTGGTACGATACTATTAACTAGACTAGACGTTATTCTGATTTCATCAGTTTCTGCACGCGTGCATCTGTGCATGGGGGGCACGGGTCTATGCAGTTTAATCGCAGGTATAAATTCACGTAATCACCACCGCACAAAATGCTCTTCCCTCTGGGGCGGACATTACCCCTAATCTAAAGATGCAGGAACTAAGGCGTGGTGAGATGGGGGAGCCTAAGTGTGTGTGACAGCAAGTGTGGCACCAACATGAGCCCATGCCTGGCTCCAGGGCCTGTGCTCCTTCCCCGTGCTGAGCTGCATTTCTCAATGGGGTGCCATGGCCAACCTCTCCCTGGGCAGGGCCCCTCACCCTGGCCGAGGCTCCGCGGAACTCGCTGAGCCGCCTGCAGAGCTGCAAACAGTGCTCGAGGTCCTGGCCCAGGTCGCCGACATTCACCGTCCCCTCCTGTGAAGGCCGAAGGTGGGGAGGGCAGCACTGTGAGCGCTGGCCCCAGGCGTGCCCAGCCCATGGGAACCCAACAGAGTTGGGGCAGGTGGAGGCTTTGGGACGTCTTGCTGGGACTCCCTCCAGCAGGCCTGGGCTTCCCTCTCCCCATCTCTCAGCCCCACGGCCTGTGGCCCCCAGATCTTCCCCTGCCCAGCTGGGGCTCCACCTTCTCCTGGATCCAGGCCTCTGCGAGGTCCACTCTCTGCAGGAACTCCGAGAAGTTTTGCTTGTCCTCCAGGTCCTGGCCCCGGAGGGCCACTGCCTGCCTCAGCTTCTCCCAGTGCTTCTGCAGCACCTGCAGCCTCTGGGAGACCTCTCCCGCCCGAGGGTGGCTCTGTGCCAGGAGCGCCTCGCCTTGCTGGGGAGAGATGCGACATAGGTGATCTTGTCTGCCGCTCTTCCTCCTGCCTAAGACCTTGCCCCTTGGCCACATTTTGGGGCAGGCGTGGGGTTGAGAGCTTGACTGTTACCTTGGCAACAGAGGTCATGACCTCCTCATGGGCCTGGACCTCAGCCTCAAATGCCTGGTGCTTCAATGTATGTCTCAGGTCCCCAGGAGGGATTGGCTCTTTCAGCTGTTGGACCCGCTCCTGGATCCAGTCCTCGGCCTGGTAGGGGCACGAGGGACAAGAATCCCGTGGCGCTCCACACTGCCTCGGCCCACAGGGAGACCCAGCAGGCCTAGCAAGTCCCTGTGGCTGCCCACTGGCCTCAGGGCAGGGCTGGCAGTGCCTCGTGAGAACCAGATGGTTCTAGCCCAGGAAGACATGCCCCAAGCCCTGCTGGCCGCCCAGCCACAGGAAGTCACTGGGCAGGGGCCTTGGGCATGGTCTCATTTTGGAGGTGTGGGCCCCCCACTCCTGGGACTCTGGGCTGCTCTGCTCCCTTTCCCACCGCTCTCTGCCCTGGCCCTGCTAGAGCTCAGGCAACAGGTGGGGTCTCTGCACAAAGGGGCTTAGAAGCAAATGTTGTAGGCTCCAGCATGGCCCCGGGAAAGCCATTTAACTCTCCAAACCTCAGTTTGCTATCCCGGGGTTGTGGTGTGAAGGTCATTGAATACTATAAAATGTGGTCCAAGTGGAAGGCACGGGCAGGCGGTGCCCTCTAACCTGGGTGGCAGCCCTGGCGAAGCGGGCTATCAGCAGGGTGGCGTGCAGGGCCTGGCCCCGGCTCTCTGCCAATTCCTTCACTCTGGCCCGACGCTCCAGCACAGTGTGAAGCGAGTCCTGCAGCCTGGGGCCCTGGAGTGTCTTCAGCTGCTCACGCAGAGCCGCCTCCTGTGGGGCAGGGGCATGGCCTGCCGTTCTCCCACCCTGGGGCTGGAGCGGGCTCTTTCTCCAAGGCTCCTGGAGCCCTTCCCTCAGCCCTGTGTGGCCAAGGGCTGGCCAATCCCCCCAGCAATGAGACAGAACCAGGCTGCTCCCCAGGGATGGGATGTGGACAGAGCCAAATGCCCCCCTGTTCCCTGCAGTGTGACCCCCCCGCCGCACCACGCTGGGCCCGCTTCGGAACCACACGGACAACTGCTCCGTTGGCCCCCAGCCCCACAGGCACATCAGCACTGCCTCGGGGTATGCACCAAGGACCCCATGTCTCCCACTCAGGAATCTCCAAAGCTCCTGGACTCTCTGACCATGCCCAGGACCCCTGAGCCCATTACCTTCTCATCCTGGGCAGCCAGGACCTTCTGGAAGATTTCATGCTTGCGGATCAACCGCTCCACCTCTTCCACCGAGCTCCCCAGAGCACTGGTTTTCAGGGAGACCTGGATCAGCCCACGGAAAAGTCAAAGAGGCCATCAAGGCCTGCCAGGCAGGCAGCGCCCCGGCACGTGGGGTGAAGTGGGGCCTTAGGGCAGCCAGCAGGGCTGACATGAGCACTGAGCTTGGGCAGGGAGCCCAGGCTGGGGGCTGACACCACCATACCACGCAGGGAGCGTGACCAGCCTCCGCAGCTCCCTCAGGGCTCAGTCTGGGGAGGCTGGCAGAGGCCCACGGCACTCTCTCCGGCCCGGGAGAACTCATGCACGGCCTCCGTGCTCCGTGCACAGAACAAGCCAGAGACACAGGAGTACAGGGGCTGAGTGGAGAGAGGGGATCAGGCGAGGGGCAGCGCTGTGTGTGCGAGTGGGGTGGGGGGACCTGCCTCCTGGGCCGTGAGGGTCTCATCCAGGCGGCCGCACTCTCTGAGGAAGAGCTCCTCCTGCTGCTTGGCCTGCAGCCTCTCCTGCTTCTGCGCCCAGGCCCGGAACACCTGGTCCCGCTGGGCCTGCAGGGCCTGCAGCCCTTCCTGGACCTAGGGACAGACGCATGCGGAGCCTGGGCTGGGGCGGGCAGTGTGGACCAGACCAGGAAGTGAATCCCAAGGGAAGCCTCTAAGGAGAGGCTGGCATGGCACAGTGGGGCAGGGCACCAGGTGGCCAGGCACAAGCTAGGTCAGGTAGGGTGGGCCGGGGGCACCAGAAAGGGGCCTCACCTCCTTGGCAGGTGTCCCTGCGGCCAAAAGCGCCTGCTGGCCCAGCTGGGCGGCCCGCCGCTGCAGTTCCTCCTGAGCCTCCAGCTCTGCCCGCAGCTGCTGGTGGGCGCTGAGCTTTAGTGGGCCACTGCTGGGCTCCTGGGAGCTCTCCTCCACCTGCAGCTCCTGCCGCACACTGGCTGCCCAGGAGACATAGTCCTGCACCTGACCCCGGGGAGACAGAGGGACAGCCGGGTGAAGGCTGGCCTGGGTGGCAGGGAACCAAGCACCAAGGCACAATTACAGCCCACCTGAGTCCACTTGCATGGGCAGGGTGGCCTGAGCTGTCCTTGGTCAGGGCCTCGGTGAGACACACGTGTGGCCCTTTGTCACCTGTCTCTGTTCTCATCCAACCCATTCCTCCCAGGCCCACAAACCCTCCACATGTGCCAGACCCTCACCCGGACTGTCTCTACGCTCTGCTCTTGCTGCCCGTCCTGCTTACAAGTTCCTCCTCCTTCCACCCCATCTCTATAGAGCTCACCTGGAGAGCCTGGGAGAGGACCAGCAGCTGCAAGACCAGCTCAGTTAATGCTGGTTGATGGGGAACACTCACCTGTTCCTAGTGCAGCCTGCCCCGTACCCCAACCTCACTGCTCTCCTTGTCCTCGGGACTACCAGTTTACCACGTACACACTGTCTTCTGCTGCTCTGTGTACAATTACACAAGGGCAGAGCCGGAGGGACCTTGGGTGCTTGTCCAAACGTCTCAGTGCAGAGAGCAAGAAGGATAAATGGCACAATGTACGTAAAAGGTTTTCTAAACTCTAAACACTTGATAAACAGAAGGAAGCAACCTAGGGTTAAGTGCCTCACTCAAGCCCACACTGCTAGAAAGTGGCAGAACTGGGTCCCTAAACTCAAGCCTTTTTGCAGTCATAGTTTGGGCCTCTTGGTCTACCAGGCACTGGGACATGGAGACTCCTGGGACAGCCCGTGGCCAGGGCCCACTGTCCCGGTGGGACTATCTGGGGTTTAGGCTCACACGCCCAGGTAGGCAGGCTCCGTGAGGGCAGCAGTTCTACCTCCCGCAGCCTCCGTGTCATCCTCCCTCTCTGCCCTCCGCTCCCGCACGGAGCTGCACACAGATGTTAAATAGATGCTGGCTGATCCAGATGTCCCTGTCTAGAACATCTGGGTCTCCAGTTATGGGCTTTTCTGGGCCAGTCTTACTCCCCAGCCCTGCTCAGACCCTGCGTGACTGCCCTGTCACTCACTGGGCTGGTGTTGACCCAAACCTAAGGAATGACTGTTGCACTCACATGCTCAGCCCTCTGGCCTGCCAGACTGACACCCAGGTGTATTCCTGCTCTTCCGCCTTGTGTCCACACTTGTTTTCCCTCCAGAACTGGAGGGCCTCAGCAGTGCATGCCCATGACACACATGGTACCACACACACACACACACACACACACACGCGGAAGGCGTCCTCACCGCGGTGCGGAAGCGGGCCAGGAGGCACGCCCCCTCCAGCCGGGTCCTGCGCTGCTCCATGCCCCGCCGCAGGGCCGCCCAGGCCTGCATCACAGCTTGCTGCCTCTGCTGCACGGCCTGGGCCTGCGGCCCCGGACTCAGCGTCTGCACCCTGTCTGCGGTCTCCAGCAGCTCCTGCAGCTGGGGTTGGGGCAGGGAAGAAGGAGGGAGAGGTCGTGTCCTCCTGACCATCCCACAGATGTGTCCCTTGCCCGGGAACTGAGGCCCTGCTTGGGCCATGCCCTGCCATGCACAACGGGCCCATGGGAGGCCTGCACGGGCAACGCAGCCATCCGGGCCCACCTGCTGCTCAGCGCCCGCGAGGCCACGCTCCAGCCCCTCGTGTCTCCTCAGCTGGGCCTCCACCCCACGCAGGTCCTGGGCCACATCACTGGGGAGGCTCGTGGCTTTCTCCTGAGTGGGGGAGATGGCCAAGGGGATCAGGAATGGAGGGCAGGCACTGAGCCTGGGGTGGATCCCTTTCTAGAAAGAATCCCCTTCCTCCCCCTGGGCTCACACCTGGACCTGGGTGAGGACTTCCAACAGATCTCTGTGAACTCTGAGGGTTGTCTCGGCATCTTGGAGCAGGTGGCCTCGGGCCTGGGCCAGCTCCCACAGCTCCGACCAGGCGGCCCTGCCCCAGGCACGTGGGAGAGCAGCAGGAGTCAGCCACTGGCCCGGCCTCTCCTTCCTCCCCCTGCCAGGTCAGCCCTCCTCCTCTCCAGGTGGTGCCAGGACTTGCCCAGAGCGCCTGAGTGGTCCCTCCCCTTCTTAAAACCTCTGCTCCCTTTGGCCCTGCCTGCAACCTTCCTCCCTGGAGCCTATCTTCTAGCTTTACTAGGAACCCAGGCCTTTGCTGCGGACACCTGTGCCTTGCCATGCTCCGTACGTCTTGTGCCGTGATTTGCGGTATGTGTCAGGTCACAGGCACTTTGAGGGCAGAGGACGTCATTTCCCCAGCCCTCATTTTCTCTGCAAACTCTCGCTGAGCTCCTGAGCCTTCCTCCAGGCCAGGCTCTGTGCTAGGGTCTATGAACAAGTTGTGACCTTGCCCCAAAGCTCACAGGCTGGGGTGTATCCAGACCAGCCAAGTGGGCACCTAGGAAGGTGGTGTGGCGAGTCGTGTCCCGGGCAAGCGCGGGAGCTGAGGACGCTCATGGGAAGGCCCCGAGCCCGGCCCAGGTGGTCTCTTCCCACAGCTCCTCCTCTAAGTCCTGGGAGCCGGTGGCTTGGAACAGTGCTCCTGGGGATCTGGGCAGGGCTCTCTGACCTGCACACCTGGCCTCACCTCCTTCGCAGGGAGCCCGTGGCAGGCTCAGCTTCCCTGGAACCAGCCCCCTCCAGCTGCCTCGTGGGCAGGCAGAGCTATGTGGCCCTCGGAGCATGCCCCCCTCTCTGAACACCCCAGCCCTGCTAGCCCAGCACGGTCCCACAAGCCCACGCCCCGGGCCTGGCCCGCTGGGTACTCACTGCAGCTCCTGCTGCCTCTGACGGGCCTTGGGGGAGGCGCTGTGCCCACATTCCAGCAGGCTCTCTGCCAGCTGCCCGCAGGCTGCCACCCACTGGCCGCCCATCTCCACCTGGCGCCGAAACTTGGCAAACTCGGTGCAGAGGTGCTGAGAAGAGGGGAGTGGGTGACAGGGTGGCTTCCAGCTGGTTAGGCAGAAGGCAGCCTGGGCAATGTGGGGCTAGACGGCCACAGCATCTGCCCACTCCTCTTGGGAGGCCCGTCCTGGGCCAGGGCCAGCCCCCACCCTCGGGCTCGGCCTTGGTGCGTCCTCCTCCCCCCAGCCCTGCTCTCACCAAGACGTGCTCGGGGTCCTCTCCGAGGTCCTCTGCTCCTTTGGCCACCTGTGCCTGGCAAGCCAGCCAGCTCTGCAGGTCCTCGGCCTCCCTCATGAACTCATGCAGCTTCAGGGTCCTCTTCAGCTCCTGGTCCCTGTGGTGACAGCCCACGGTTCCCTAGAAGTTAGTTGCCCACCCCCCTGGGGACAGCTGGGTAAGTCAAAGCGGGTGACCTGAAGAATGGGGTTATTCATGATCTTTGCCCAAGCCTGTGGCTCAGGATTCAGGGAGAACTGGGCGTAGCAGAGCCAGCATAGGGGCAGAGGAGGGCGGGTGTGGGGGATGGACAGCTGGGAGTTGGGGGTGGTTAGCTCCCACTGGCGGGAGAATTTCTGGAAAGAGGTGAGCAGCGCGTGGCAAGGACTCATCCCTGTCCTGACGCATCTCTATGGGCCTGGGGTCCAGGGTTCCCTGCAGCCTAGGGCCTGGCGTGGGAATGGTCAACTGTGGTGAGGCCCTGTGCCCACTGGAGAGAAGGATGCA
Source organism: Indri indri (assembly GCA_004363605.1). Lineage (NCBI taxonomy): Eukaryota > Metazoa > Chordata > Mammalia > Primates > Indriidae > Indri > Indri indri. The sequence continues at coordinate 10,614 of RJWJ010013331.1, forward strand.
GCTCCCCTCACCGTTCGGCTGCCAAATCCTCCAGCGCCCGCAGCCTCTCCCGGAGCCTCCTCTGCGCCACACCCAGCTGCTCAGGGCCTTCAGGGCCAGCGAGGGTTTGGCCCCTCTGGTCAAGCTCCTCCATGGAGCTCCAATACAGAGCCAGCTCCTGCTGCAGGGCCTGACGGTACACAGGGACCCGGGCCAGGCTCAGCCTGGATGACTCGTGCATTCCCCACCCACCCAGCATCCACTGCCCGGTGCTGACGGGGCACTCGTCGCTCCATAAAATGGAGGCACGGCCTGTGCCCCCGAGGGCTCACTGTCAGAGGGGAAAGGTGGGTGCTGGCTAACCTGGGCCAAGGAAGGGGGGTTCAGGAGGCATTACTGTATCCCAACTTCAAAGTGTAAGAGAGGGACAGGGCTAAGGAAGCTGCCCAGTGTACCCGGGACACGGAAGCTTTGTGGGGCGAGGCTACAGGCATGTCCTTAGGAACGGCTCCCTGTGGGTCCTCAGCCACAGAACACACAAACACAGTGCCCACTGGGGCTGCGCAGAAAAAACACCCAGATGGGAGGACACCTCAGGGACAGCAGGGACCAGGATTGCCACGGGCTGTAGGCTCTGGGGCATACGTGGTTCTGGGAGTCCCATTCCAGGAACAAGGAGGGGCTTCCAGGCCTCCCTCCCGTTGGCCAGGGCGTGCTAGTGGGCAGAGGTGGCTTCCAGAAGGGATTTGGTTCACACAGAGGATAAGACTCAAAGCCTGGAACACATCTGTGGATGCTGTGGAGCCCGTGACCCCAAGAGAGGAGAAAAGTGCGGGGGGGGGGGGGGGGGTGGCGGAGAAGAAGCCAGACAGGCGGGAGGGCGGCAGGGAGAGGCGAGACTAGTACCGGGACTGAAAAAGGGAGAAAGCACGTCGGTCACAGTGCTTGGGGTCGCCTTGCGGGAAGGGGCGCCGCAGGGCCTGGGTGGGCCGTGGGCTGGGGCTGGCCATGTCTTCAGCAGCAAGAGAAGAGCTCTTGCTCTCCACACACAGCACAGCAGGTGCCCTTTGGGGGAGTGACAGCCCCTCTCCTCATGGCCCAGCATCCCCCAGGGTCACACGGCGTGGCGATGCTGGGGACATGGTACCTGGTGCTTCTTAAGGAGTCTGAGGGTGGCTGCCTCATCCCTGCCACAGTCCTGACTGCTCACCAGTGGCCACTTCTCCTCCACCCGGCCCTCCAGCTCCGACACGTCCAGAAAGTACTGCCAAGAATGGGGCCAACTCACCTTGATAACCTCAGATAGGACCCGCCATCACCCCGTGGGGACATCCCGCCCCTGCTCCCCAGCAGCCTGCACAAAGGGGCATCTGTGCCCACGTGGGGACCAGCCAGCTCCTGGTGCAGAGCTCCCCGAAAACCCCACAGATCCTCCCCTGACTTCTGCTACTTCCCCGGCCCTGTCTCTCTCTACCCACCTGCTGGAGGGTGACAGCCTGCTGCAGGCTCCGGGCCTGCGCCTCACAGGCCTGCTCTAGCTCTCCCCAGCGGCCTTCCAGCTTCCGGCACTGCTCCGTGATGTGCTGGGCTTCGGGGTGCCCTGAGGCTCCCAGGCTCTGCCCAGCACCCAGCACCCGCTGCACCTGGCCCCAGTGAGCTTTCACCTCAGCCTGGAGCCCCTGCCACAGAGCGCCATGTGAGGCCACTGCTCCCGCGAATCCCTTAACCAGGGCTGTGCGGAGCAGAGCCACAGATGTGACTCCGGGCATCAGCTGTGGCAAGAGCCCAGGCCAAGAAGAGCTGGGACAGAGCTTTGGAAATCGAGACACCCAGGGAGAAGGACTTAGAGGCTAGGACACCCTGGGCAGTGGCAGAGGGCTTCTAAGGTCTGGGAAGGGGACATCAGGGATCCTGTGGGAAAAAGGTGGCTGTTACCCTGTGCTTGCAGAGAAGGCTCTGGGCGCTACCCAAGCACTTGGCGTGATGGGTGGGGCTGCCGCGGGGCATGTGCTCAGCCACCCATGTGAGCTCCATGGTGCTCAGGTGGCAGAACTGGTACATCTCGACTGAGGCCTGCAGCTGCAGGCACTGGGTGGCCAGATGTTCCTGCAGGGACTCAGACCTGGGTGGAGGGAGAAGAGATGGGAGAGGTTCCACCAGGGACCCATGGGGAACAAGGCCGGGAATCGAGGAAAGCCTCCTCTGGGGGCACCAGGGCCCCACCCCACTGCCTGCACCACTTGCCTGACTTTGGGTGGTGGGGTGTCCTGCTTAGGATGCCCTACAGGGTCTCTGACCCTCCCACCCCAGGAATGACCCTTCCCCCAGGTCCTGCAGGTGCCACCCTCCTGGCCCTTAAGTCCACGTGGGGGGAGTGGCACATAGTGGGGTGAGTTGGGACAAACAGGCGGGTGTGTGGGCAGGGCCCCACCTCTGGAGGTAATTCTGGGTCTCCTCCAGGACAGCCTGGGAAGCGACCACACGGTGGGCCTGGGAGACGAGGGCAGCCAGCTGGCCGACCAGTGCCCGGCTCTTGCTTTCCAGTTGGCTGTGCCGTGTCTGCAGCCTGCGGCTCGAGCACAGGTCCTGCCCCATTTCTGCGCTCTGCAGGGCCCCCTCGAGCTGCTCCATCTTCTCCTTCGCATCCTGGGGAAGGACGCAGGGGCTGCTCTAGACTCTCCACATATGCCATAGCAGGTGGCCCTTGGGCTCTAAGACTGCAGTACATGTACCACCAGATTCATGTGGGACCTACTGGGGACTCCTGTCCCTCCAGTCAATCCCCAGCCAGCAGTGCCCAAACCTTCCCCTGTCCCCTCATGCTTCTTCCTCCCCAGGGGACTCAAGCTGTGCTGACCACACACTAGGCACACGGGAGACAATCCTGTGTTGGCCCCTTGGTGGGTGAAGCCACGCTCAACTGGGCTGGTTGCAGGCTTGATGGGGCCGCTCCAGAGTTGGCAGAACGCCCAGACTCCTCCCCTCCCCTTTCTACCTGCCCGCTCCCAGCCCAGCCCAGCCTCAGTCTCCCTCTTGAGCCCTGGCCCTCTCTCCAGCGGACCCGCAGCTGCCTCAGGAGCCGCTCCTGCTGTCTCGCCTGCCGGAGCTTGTCCCCACACTCTGCCATCTTGCGGTTCAGCTCTTCCCACTTGCTGCTCAGGCCCTGCAGCCTGGACTGTATGTCCTCTTGGCCGTGGGGTGTGCTGCTCAGCAGCTGTTGCCCAACCTGGAGTGGAGACAAAGGCCCAGGAGTTTTGCTGAGCTGTGGACACCATGAGTGGCCACAGAAGGATGGCCCTAGGTGGCAAAGGTGGGGGGTGGCTGGCCACAGCCACATTCCACAGGCTGCCTAGACTCAAGCAGTTCATGTGGCCCCCAAACTGTGGGCAGAGGTAGGAGGGCTTTTCCCTGAGCCCCGCAAGTAGAGGAGGGTGGGCTAGCACTGGGTTGGTGGGTGGGAAGAGCTTTGTTCTGGTGGAGGTGGCAGGCTCTGGGACTCGCCCTGGAGAGCTGCAGGGAAAGGTGCCCAGGCAAGGGGGTGTCAGCACAGGGAGGAGGCAGCGGGGGATCCTGGCCCCGCGGTAACTGAGGTTGATCCTTCCTCCAGCAACCGTGATCCAGGAAAACAGATGACGCAGCGTGGGTTGGGGATTTGAAGATGAGGAGGCCCTGCACCCTCTGTCCCATGTCCCCACCTGCTGCAGACGCTCCATGTGTCCACGGTTGGCCAGTAGCTCGCTCTTGGCTGCTTTGTGCCGCCTGAGTTTCTGCGGGATGTTGCTGGGTGCTCGGGACGGCTCCTCCGCTGCGGTCAGCACCTTCCCCTCCAGCCACAGCACCAGCTCCGCCACATCCCGCTTCCATTCCTGCCAAGAACCGGGAGACAGGGGGTCTCAGTCCAGGGGCAAGGGCTGGTGCAAGGACTTACCTCTAGGGAGAGGGGTCTCAGGGACCCCCATGGCAAAAGCAGGACCTGAGCCAATTCTGGGGTGCAAGAGAGGTGGAGATTGAGGTTACACGGGGTAAATGGGGACAGGGGCACTGTGCCTAGAGAGGAGGAATGCCTTCAGGTCCTCCAGCCCACATCAGATCACGTATGGCCACATCCTTCCAAAGAGACCGAAGCTCTGGGAGGCCTGGGGCCGGGCCCGGCCCTGAGCCACTCTGCGGGGTGGACAAAGACTGGACAGAGGCAAGGCCTGCAGCTGTGCCTGTGACCACACAAGATCCTGAAGTGTGGCGCGAGATGCCGGGGGCAGCGGGCAGGGGGCAGTGGGATGAGGGAGTGTGCGGGAGTCAGCCAAGAGGCCCGCGCTTCAGGCCCAGCCCTGTCTCCGAGTGCGGCGTGGACACAGCCTGTTTTCCTAATCGGGAAAAGCCTGACCCAGGCTGCCTGCCTCACAGGAGGGGTTGTGGGAAAGTGCTGCAAACTGCGAAGTGCTCCCCAGGGTCTCACGGTCACTGGTGCAGAGGGGACCCTTAGGCATTCCTCTCAGAGAGGCCTTGCGCCCCTGCACGGCCCTCACCTGGAGCTGGAGGGAAGCCAGCAGCTGCCGCCTCCTCCGCTCACTCCTCTCCTGGAGCCTGGTCCACTGTGCCTGGGCATCCTGCAGCTGCTCTCTGATCCTGCAGGGCGGGCAGAGGGGTGGGGAGGGTGCGGGGGAGGGCTCCAGTCTGCCCTCCCCACCTCCGGCCTCGGGGCAGCCGTCTGTGCAGGCTGAGGAGGACAGGGCCGCTGGCGCTACAGACGGGGGCTGGGCTCACTTGTGTGCAGCAGGGTGTCGGCTCTGAACCAGCTTCTCTCCATGTGCCCGCAGAGCTTCTGCCCGAGGGCCCAGGGTGCCCAGGAGCTGCCCAAACTCCCGGTGCTGCTGCAGCAGGTTCTGGGCTTCCTGCACGTCCTCCTGGGGTGCAGAGACCTGAGGTCATGCCTGGGAGGATGACGTCAGCACCATCTCACCCCCCACTGCCCCAGGGGCCTCCTGCCCAGCCTGGCTTCTGGACCTAAGGGGATGTGCTCCCTCCAGGGATGGGAGAGCAATACCCTGGCTCCACATCCCCCCACTCCATACCCCGAGGTTGTCCAGGTCAAGGAAGGCCTTGTGGTTGGCACAGGTGGCAGTGAAACCATCCACTTCTCGGCCAAACCTCTGCAGCTCCAACCCCTCCTGCAGCCGCCGCTGCCTCTGCTCCCACGCAGCCTGCAGCTCCCGGCCTTGCTGGCCCAGCAGCCTCAGAGCACTGGCCACCTCTCGGGTGTCTGGGGAGTCCAGAGCTGCCACAGGCTGGCTCCGAGCCTCCAGCTGCCGCAGCCTGGCCAGGACGACAGGCGGAGGATCAGACCCCATCTGGCTTCCCTCACCAGCCTCCTGCCCCTCTCACCAGCAGGGCTCACTCATCTGGGAGCTCTGATGTGAGAGTAACTGGCAGGAGGGTCTGAGGCTGGTCACTCCAGCTGGTTCACTTGTCCCATGGGACAGCTGCGCCCCAGCCCATGAATGAAACATCGAATGTAACGGGCCCAGCACAGTGCTTAGACTCAGAGTTCCCATGCTCCCTACCTGCACCCCCTGGCCACTCTGCAGGCGTGGACCACTAGTGGCCAATACCCAGGCAAGTGCGTATGCTGAGACAGCACAACTCAGCGAAAAATCGCTCAGGGCCACTGCAAGCCCACATGGAGCCTTTGAGCAATTCGAAAAGGCGTCCCGTTCAGCTGGGCGCAGCCACATAGCATGGGAACAGGTTACGCCACTGCGTGAACTAGAAAAAGGCTCCACTTCCTCTGAGCGGCTGCAGCCTGAGCCAGGCAGTGGCGTGTGGCAAGCAGAGGACAGGGCAGGTTTCAGTGCCCACCTGAGCACCTGTCAAAATCCCTCAGGCAGGGCACACAGGGCTGCACGCAGTGGCCCTGGTGGCCTGTCAGCCCGTGACATTGTCCCCACAGGAGAAGAGGCATCGCCGTACTGAGGAGGTGGGTATCGTAGTCCCAGGGGAGGGTCCCAGCCTCAAATGCACTCTGTCCGCCCGTCCTGACCTCTCCTGCTGCAGGCGGATGTCCTCCCGCAGGTCCTGGTGCTCCCCCAGCAGCCGCTGGGCCGAGGCCACGTCCACCGGCTCCTCCTTACTGCGCAGCTGAGCCTGGAGGCGCTCTGCCCACAGGTGCAGTTGCCGGCTCTCCTGCAGGACGCTTTGCCGGGCCCAAGCCTCGGCCTGGACCTGGGCCCGCTGGGCCTCTTGTCCCTGTGCTCGCTTCAGCAGCCCCTGCAGCGTCTCCACCTGTTCGTGCAGGGGCCGGCTCTCTGTGGGGCCTGGGTCCTCGGCCCTGGGAGACAAGGCCCACTGTGCCGTCAGTGGCCTGCCCGGGGCCCCGTGCCTCAGGCACGTGTTCCCTGCCCAGGCCTGTGCTCCCTGGGAACAATGGTGGTGGCCCTGAATGTCCACCCCTCCCTCAACCTAGGGACAGTGAGAACACGTGGTTCTTCCTTTCCCCGGGGGCGTCTTCTCACACTGACACCCACCCCACCTTTGCCTGAGCCCTCCTGACAGCACATCCTGCCCATCCTCTCCCCAGCCCAGTTCTCTTCCTCTTCCTCGCTCCATCGCCCCGCTCAGCCTCCCCCTCCCCACACCGCCTCCCGGTGCACCCTGACTGTGCTCAACCCGTCCCTACTTTACGGCCACTCTCTGGAGGCCGTGGATCCGCCTCTCCAGCACCAGGATCCTCTGCTGGGCCAGGTGCAGGGTGTGGTGGGTGTCCCCTGAGCTCCCCAGCTGCAGGGCTTCCAGCTGGAGTATCACGTCTTGCAGCTGGGCCCGTGTGGGTCCACACTGCTGCAGAACACCGCACACTTCCGCTGCGCGTGCCAGCTGCATAGCCCGCTCCTCCTTCAGGGCCTCCAGCTGCCCCCACCTGGGCAGAGGGCATGGGGTGTCTCCATCACAGAGACACCTCCCCATGACCCTGGGGCCTTGGCCAGAGCCTCCCACGACAGAAGCTGCCAGGCTGGCTGTCCCCTGCCCTCTCCTCCCCATCTCTGACACGTCCCGCCTCTCCTCTGCGTCCACCTGCCCCAGCACCCTGCACTGCCCCCATTCTCACCTCCGGCTCAGTTCCTCCTGTTGCCGCTGGATTTTTGTGGCATCCCCAGGAAGTCTCTGCTTTAGTTGCTCAGCAGAGCTGCTGACCTCAGCCCAGCGGCCCCTTCCCACGGCCAGGGCCCTGAGGAAGTTCTGGGGAAAAGGAGGCCCCACGCCTCTGGGGGGCTTTTTCTGCCTCCCACCTCCCCTCAAGACTATGAAGGACCTTAGACGTGCTCTCTGCTACAGGGATGCCCCCGCTGCCTGCCTCTGGAAGGACAGCCATCCGAGTCCGTAAGGGGCCGGGAAGGGCCTCAAAATTCAAGCTCCCCTCCCCCAGACTGGACCATCATTAAGAGGGAGAACCGAGCACAGTGGTGAAGGACAGGGAGGCAGGAGCCAGGTGAGGAGGGGCCAAGCATCTGAGAGCCCCTCAGCTTCCAGGGGCCGTACCTTGTATTTGAGCTGTGCGACCTCCAGGTTGTCGGCCTGGGGCTGCAGTGTTTGGAACAGCGCCATCTGCTCCTCCAGCCACGACTGCAGCTCCCCGCAGGAGCTATAGAAGCCAAACAGGGCCACCGTCTCCTCCAAGCGGGCCCTGCGGAGCTAGGAGAGGCGGCCCAGGGCTGGGTGAGGGTCAGGGCCTTCCCCAGGGCCCCAGAGCAGGGCGAGAGGGCTCTCCTCTCCACAGCAGCCCACCAGCAGAGCCCAGGGTCAGGGCCAGAGGGGGTCCCTGCTCCACTGCTGGGCCCCACCTCCTCTCTCAGAGTCCTCTCAGCACCCACTGGACGGAGATGGGGAGAGCTTAGGGTCAGCGTAAAGGGCACTGGCAGAGTTCACCCTCATCTGGTCTTGCCCTGCTTGAACCCCTCGGTGCCAGCCCTGCTCGTAGGTAAAATCCACACTTCTCCTGTGGGCCTTGGCTCTGCCTGGCCGGGCCCCACCTGACTCTCTGGCTCTCCTCTGGCCACTGCCTCCCCAGCCTCTGTGCTCCAGGCACCTGGGCCTTTGCTCCCTCCACTGGCCTCCTTCCTGCCTTTGCACAGGTCCTGGCGAGCACCTCTGGCTGTACCTGCTCTCTGCTTCTCAGAGTTCAAGTCTCAGCTTAAATGTCCTTTCCCCGGAGGTGCCTCCCCTGACCCCCAGGCAGACCTGGGCTCCCATCACAGCTGCATCCACCTAATGACTTGTTGGATATCTCCTAGGCCATGATGAAAGCTCCTTAAGGGCAGGGAGCATGTCAGTCACTGCGTTGTCCCCTGGGATTGTGCCACAGGGTCTAGCATGGGGTAGGTGCTCAATAAACGTGTGTTGAACAAGGAGTACTACCTCTGCCAGGGCCCGCAGCCCCTCATAGTCCTGGCTCAAGCAATCCTGTGTTTGGAGTATGGTGTTGGTGTCAAGGTCAGGGTCAAGCTCAGCCGGGAGGGCCATCTTCCAGGTGATGCTGGAGCCAGAGTGACAGGAAGCCTCACTCCAGGCCCCTGGGTTCCTGAGGCTTTCTCCGGGAGGGCGTAGGGCAGACATCACCTGTGCGGATGGAGGGAAGTGTGTCTAGAGGGGGCTCCCGCCAAGCAGCAGCAGCTCTGCCAGGCCGCCTCCTGAGATCTGGAGGGCCTGCCCTGCAGCTCAGAGGGTACGCAGGACATGGCTGCGCAGAGAAAGGCTCTGGGACACAGAGCTTCCTTAGGGATGAGGGTAGAGGAGCCATGGTGAGCACAGGGTCTGAGGGCTTTGATTTCCACATCTGGAGCTACATACGCAGCTTCTTGAAAGGGGGCTGTGAACCCTCCATGGATCCAACTGCCTACCACCCATGTGCTTGTCAGGACTGGGGGCTCGATGGGCCGAGGAAGGGGTTTTAGAAAATAGTCTGATGCCGTGATTAGGCTGCCCCAAACCAGCAAGAGCTAAGTCAAGAGAGCCAAATGGGGATTAAGGGTCACTTTGGGTCTGGTGGTGAAAGTAAAGGGGACATTCCTGGAGGAACCTGCTTAATGCTCTGACACTGTGTTGGGCAAAGTGAGCCAAGCCAAGCTCTACTGAGATGGCCTTGATTCACGCGGGCAGACAGGATTCCACCACTTCTGGGCTGGGTCAGCAGGTGAGATTCCACTCAGGACTCGGGAGGAGGCACCCAAACCCAGGGGAAGGCCATGATTCCTGATTCCTAGGCAGGGACCACAAAGACTTCCCGTTTTTGTTTGTTTGTTTTTGAGAAAGAGTCTAGCTCTGTGGCCCTGGCTAGAGTGCCGTGGCGTCAGCGTAGCTCACAGCAACCTCAAACTGCTGGGCTCAAGCGATCCTGCTGCCTCAGCCTCCCAGAGTGCTGGGATTACAGGCATGAGCCAGCCAGCGCGCCGGCCGGACCCTCCCGTTTCTGCCCTCTGTGTGGTCCCGCGGGGGTGGAGCATGGGGTACGAGGCGCCTAGCAGAGACCACACCCTCATTGGTGTTGGAGGCGCTCGAGTCTGGGTCCCTTCCCGGTTCCTGCCCGCACCGTGAGCGACGCCCCGGCCGCGGCCGCCCGCGCCTGCTCGTCCAGTCGCCGCAGCTCGGAGGCGAAGGCCCGCACAGCGCGCTCCAGCCGCACGTGGCGCCGCAGCAGGGCCTCGGCAGCCGCCTGGTCCTGCCCGCAAGGCGGGCTCTCCAGCGAAGAGCGCTGCTCGCGCAGCCATAAGGTCGCTTCTGCAGCGTCGGCCAAGTACTGCAGGGGGAGGGGAGCGGGGGCGGGGCGGAGAGTCCGCAGGTGCCTGCATGCCCCGCCCCCGCCCACCTGGCTGCCCGGCTCCACCCTGCTACCTGCCGGACCAGCAGGGCTGTCTGCAGTCGCGCGCCCCGCCACGCCACCCGGGTCCGGAGCAGCTGCCACTCGCCCTGCACCGCCTCCGCGCGTTCCCCGAGATCCCGCTGCGTCGGGGACCCGCGGGCGCCGAGGTCGCGCCCCCTCCGCACGAGTTCCGCGCACACGGCCTGGTGGCGGTGGAGCTCGGCGTCCAAAGCCTGGCGGGGCCAGAGCAGGGGGCTCAGTGAAGGGAGACAGGGGGAGGGCCCGGGGGCCGGAGAGGACCGGCAGGGAGTTGGCGGCGGCAGGGCGCGAGGGGAGCGGACACCTTGTGTTTCTGCAGGGCGTTTGCGATCTGGCTGAGGTCCCGGCCCAGGGCTGCGTTCTCCACCAGCCGCGTGCGCTCCCGCAGCCAGGCCTCCTCCTCCTCACAGCTGTGCAGGAACTCTGCCCGCTGCAGGGTCTGCTCCAGGAGCCCCCGCCTGAGGGCCAGCAAGGGCCACCGAGGGGTTGGGAGTGGCAGGGCATGGGGAGGGGTTTCCCCACCGGGGTCAGACACTCCCCTCAGGATTTTCCTTTCCCTGGGTGACTCAGTAGGTTAGACAAAGGCTCAGAGGTAAGGGCTCTGTAGACAAAGCTGCCAGGCCGGCAGTATTTTCATATTTTCACCTGGGCAGGAGAGAATTTGAGCTACAGAAAAGTTCTGGAGAAGGCGGAGGAGTTGGGGCGCGCTCTTACCGTGCTCTGACAAGAGCCACCAGGCGCTGGTGGAGCTGGGCCAGAGCCGTGGCCTTGGCTTGCAGCACCTCCACACCGGTGCCCAGGGAGGAGTCCAGCTCCGTGGTCTGGTGGACGAGGTGGCTCACGTGGGCTCCATGGGCGGAGACCTGGGCCTCCAGCAGGTCATGCCTCTGCAGCAGCTCCACTGTCTCTGCCAGCTGCTGCCCACAGGCGGAGGAGCTGGCCAGCACCTGGCCAGAGACAAGTCGTCATTGCAGTCCCAGGGTGCTGGGTGCCTGTGAGCGCCAGTGCTGAGGAAAGTCCCCCTCCCTGCTGTGTCTCCTGAAGGTCTGCTGGTCCAGTGCCCACCTGTAGCTCCTTGAGCTGGTCAGAGGCAGCCTCCACCTCTTGCAGCAGGCTCAGCACAGCCTGCATGCCTGCCACCTGCTTCCTCTGTCCCTGTAGGCGCTGAAGGAGCCTCTGCCAGCGCAGGGCGATCTCTCCTTGCCTGGAGGACATGAGAATAAGGGAGGTCTCCCCTGGGCTGGGGCAGGGAAGCTACCTTGGGGTTCCTGGCCAGCGGTGGGGCTCGCCCTGGAGGAGTCCGACCTCTGTGGCTGGGGGCAGGGTCTGTGGATGCTGTGAGCATCCCGGCATGGGGGGGCTGGGGCAGGGTGTCCTGCCCCTGGACACAGGCAGAGAAGCCAGGAGGAGGGCCTGGAAGGTTTAGGCCTTTAGGGCCTCCCTACTGTCTAGTCCCCATCTCCGTTAATGAAAACCCCATCCTTTCAGGTGCCCAGACGAAAATCTCGATAACTCACTTTCTCGCACCCACATCTGATCTGTCTACAAATCCCATGTGGAGCTACCTTCCAAATCTATCCAGAATCCCACCTCCACTGCCTCTCTATCCTGGAACGGCTTCATAGTGGCTCCCTCTGCTTCTGCCTGTGTTGCCTCAATCTGGTCCCAACACAGCATCCAGGTGATTATCACAAAACAAAAGTCAGATTGTGTTGCTCCTCTGTTCAACCCCCCAGGGATTGGCCGTTTGAGTAAAAAACCAAGTCTCTACTGTACCCTGCAAGGCCCAGCATGACTTCTGCCCCCGCCCCTCACCCCTGTACCTCCCTGGTCTCGTTCCCTGCTACTCGTTCACTTTGGACAACACTGGTCTCCGTATTGTTTTCCGAAATAGCATGCGTCCACCTTGGGGCACTGCACTTGCTGTTCCCTCTGCCTAGAATCCTCTGTCCCCAGCATCGACATGACCAACCCCTTACTTCCTTCTGTTCTTTACTTAAAAGTCAACTTCCCAGCAACTGGAAGGTGGCCACTGGATCAATCCCCTCCTCTCCTGCCACTGTGGCGCCTCAAATCCCCCTATCCTGCTTTATTATTTTTTTATTGCTCTTATGTATTTTCCTTTCTTTGTCTGCTTTCGTTAGTAGCATGTAAGCTTCACAAGGGGAGGGATTTTTGTTTGCCCTCCCCTGCTCAATCTCCAGCACCTAGAACAGTGCACGGGACGTAGTAGACACTCTAAATGTGTGTTTAGTGAATGAATCAGTCAGCGTCTGCCTAGAAAGGACAGTGCTTTATCAAAAGGGATGAATGACCGATGGTGGAATTTCAAGTGTCACTGGGAGATAGATCTTCCTAGAGGGAGCCCTGAACCCACAAATCACCTCTCTCTTCTGTGGCCAGAAGGGGGCACATGTAAGGATGGGGTGTGGTGGGAAAGCCCAAGCTTGTTTTGGGGTCAGTTCAGGTGCTGCAGCTCACCTGCGGGCCACATCTGCCCAGCTGTGGTACTGCTCCTGCTGGAGGATGTCTGCAATCTCAGCCAGGGCCTGGAAGCGCCCCTCCTGGGGCAGGATGCCAGCCTCCAGCATGCCCAGCCTCTGGATGGCCGCCTCCACTGTGGCTGGGCTGGCTGGCGGGGCTCTGGCCTGCTCCAGCACCTGCTCTGCATCCTTTAGGAAGCTCTCCCGGAGGGCCGCCTTGCGCTGGAAGCGCCGGGCCAGCGTTTCCAGCCGCTCTAGCTGCAGTAGCCTCTGCTGCAGGGCCTGGCTCCGTGTGGCCTCTGCCCGCTCCAGCCCTGCCCAGCGCTGAGACAGCTCCACTGGGTTCAGGCCCTCACGAGGCAGGAAGGGCCTGCGGTTCTGGGCTCGGAGCGCTGTCTGCAGCCGGAAGAGCAGGGCCTCTGCGGTCCCTCGCTGCTGCAGCCGGGGTGGCTTCTCCTGGGTGCGGAAGGTGGCAAAGGCCACCAGTAGCTGGCGCACCGCAGGCAGCATGTCTGGGAAATCCTGTGCCTCCAGCTGCACCTGCTTCTCTGCAATCCAGCGTAGCAGGTCGGCCACCAGCTGCTCGTACTGGGTCTGCAGCGCCTCTGTCTGCTGGAGCTGAAGCAGGATCTGGCGGAGGGCATGGGCAAGGGTCAGGGCGGCCTCTGGGGCAGGCCCTGGGATGGAGGCGCTCCCCTCTGGACTCCGAGTGCTGGCCAAGATTGCAGGTGGGCTGCAGCTCCTGCTCTCTGCTGAGTTAGGCACTGAAGTGGTCGCACCCAAGCCCCGGAGAAGCGTGGGGCTTCCTCTCCATGACTGGGGGTGAGACTGGCCTGCTTTTCTCCTCTTATCTTACCCTACTTGGACTCACCTCTAGGGGTTAAGAGGCTTCTTTCCCTTCCCCGAGCTCCCCACTCTGTGAAAGCAGCTCAGAGCCCCTGGTCCGTGCCATCCCTGCACCCCCCACCAAGACACCAACCCTGAGAACAGCCTGCCCGGGCCTCAGCCTCTGCCATCGTGTCCAGAGGGTAAGAAAGCCCCCCCCAAACATGGATCAGCGTAGCGTTCGCCCAGCGGAGGCTCTTCTATGTCTGTCCTTGCAGACTTCCGGCTCTCTAAGCTTTTTAATCCCGTTAGGTGCTTAACAGCCTGAGAGCAGAGGGGGACTGGCAGGGACAGGAAGGGACGTTCCTCCCCTGGCTTCCCTTGTGTGCTGGGCACTTCACTTGTGCGCCCTTGAACACTCACAACAGGGCTTCTATGATCCAGACATTATCGTCTCCACACCACAAAGGGAGCACAGAGAAGTTAGGTGACTTGGCTAAGGCCACACAGTTAGTAAGTGGCAGGGGCAGACTTGAAACCCAGGCCTGCCTGACTGTGGAGCCCACACTCACGTCACCTCTGCTCAGTGCCATGGTCCCCTGTGGCCGGCGGCTTCCCTACGTCACCCACCTTAGTGAGTCTCCTCTGGAGGGTCTGCCCGCGCTGCAGGCGGGAGAAGCGGTGGTAGCAGAGGGAGACGTAGGTCATGATGGAGCGCTCGTCGGCCTGCGGGGCTGCCACGTCCTCGGGGTCTAGCAGCTGAGCAATGCCCAGCTCCCGCTCGGCCACGTGGAAAGCAAGGGCGAGGTTGTGCAGTGGCCGGTCTGGACTCAGGGAGCTGTAGTCCAACAGGTCTGGCCTGGACAGAGAGCGGGAAGGGCTGCTCACCGGCGGGGACCGACAGCTTTGGTTTTAAACGCACTTGTGCTCCTACTGATCAGTCACACCTTACTGTGAATTCTGTTTCCTCTGACAGTTATCTGAGACCCTGGCTGAAGGCATAGGATGCTAATGGAGAAGGAGGAGGGTTAATTTGGCACAGGGGCCAGGCTGGCGGGAGGGGGAGAAGCTCCAAAGAGCAGGTACTTGCCAGGGTGAAGACTGTGAGTAGAACTGAGGGGCACGGGGAGTGGGGAAGGCCACCGTCGAAGGCACTTGGCCAATCCCATGGCATTTCCTAGGGAAGGGAGGGGCTGACCCAGGCCAGGGACTCAGCCACCCTCCCTCTCTACTTCTGTGCCCACTTCCCTCCTCCACTGGGGCCCGGGGGCAGAGTCTATGGGAGACTGAGCAGGTTGAGGACTAGCCCCTGGAGCCCTGGGCTCAGTGGTGGAGCCTCCCGGGAGGGCCTGGCCGGGCCACACCTGTGGGCATGGATGAGGGCATTAAAGCCCAGCCCATCGCTCCAGCTGCGGGAGAAGTCGATGATGTTCACGTTGCTGTAGCGGGCTGTCTTCCGCTGGCACCAGACCAGCAGAGCTTCCTTGGCGGATAGCAGGGCTGCACTGGCCCCAAATTCCTCCTGGCGGAAGAGGGCACGGGGTCACCATGTGGGGACAGGGTGGGGAGCAGCAGAGCCTGCAGGCTGCGGAGAGGCCGACAGGCATGGCCGGGGCCCTTCTCCTGCCCGCCTGGGGGCCAGTGCTGACTCTTCTGTCTTCACAGCATCTGGTTTTACCCGCTTCATCTGTGGTGGGCAGGGATTGGGGTGGCGGGGAGAGAGCACCACTGTCCTTTCAAAGAAGTGGGGCACCTGAAAGCTGTCACTGCTGGGCAGCTGGCTTTGCATCACAGCCGGTGACCACACAGCAATAGCTCCCATGTTGGAGCCCTTCTGATGGCCCAGGCATTGTGCTAACTGACCTTGGCCTCACAGGATTGAAATTGGGCCTCATTTAGACCAGTTCCTGTCACCTGCCAGCCGCTCACAGCCCTAAATATTGGCACTGTTAGTATTTATGCCCTATGGACAGTGGACGAGGTGCAGTAGGAAAGCCTAGGAAGCTACCCAGGGTCCCCTAGCTGGTAAGGGGGGCTGGCCTGGACCCAGGAATGTCCAGTGGGCCACCTCCTGCCATGTTTGGTACCTGTGGGCGCCTCAGGCTGGGCAGTGACTCAGCCGCCGCTGGTTTCCATCCCCTGCCACCCTGCACGTCCCTCTGTTCAAGGTGTCGGTGCTCTGCTACTCCTGGCTTCTACCTGCCCGCATCCCATCTCTCTTCCTCCCCGGGCTTCTTTCCCTCCCTTCCTCCCTTCTCAGACTCCTTTCCCAGTCCCTGTCGCCCTTACCCCCAGAGCCCCTTTTCCTCTCCCCCTCCCCCCATTGTCTCTCCCCATTCTCTCCTGTGAGCTCCCCTTGCCAGCAGTTCCTCAGCAGCCCAAGCAGCGGGGGCGGAAACAGGAGAGGAGCCTCGTGCTGGAGGCAGGTGAGGGAGCGGGGCCAGCCTGGGCGGAACGCTCTGAGTCATCGGGGAGCAGGGCCCGAGGTGGCTTCGGACAGCAGAGCCAGCAGGGAGGTCGGTGGCTGATTGTGGGGGCAGGTGATGAGCACTTGCTGGTCCCAAGAGGACTGCTGCAGGATGCCTCTGGAACAGGCTTAGGAGCCTGGCGAGGTGAGCGCAGCTTCCTGGAAGGGCTGAGCTAGCAACTCTTCCGTCCCTTCGGTCCCTGCATAGGCGGTCAGCCCTGGGGACACAGGCAGGCAAGGCTCCCACTCTTCTGGGGCTCACAGTCACATTATGAGTTTCCAGGGTCCTCTTGGATTTGTACCAAATTTGTGGCTTCTTTTCATTAGGGCTTTGTTCCCTAGGTTGGCTTTCCTAACTTACTGGAATTGAGTTTTAGGGGGGATTTTGGATCCATGAAACTGTGAAACTTGATAAATATAAGGACTTTGTACTCCTCCTGATCCCGTTGTGGGGAAAGCAAAATGGAGGCGGATGGGGCCCATGAAGGACATACTGTCTCTTAGGTCTTCAGGATGCCGGGGACCTTGTAAACCGGCAGAGCTGGGAGCCCCCACACATTTCATTGCCCCCGCGGTGTGCTGTGGTGTGGTGGGAGTTACAGAGCCTCAGTGCCGAGCGGAGAGCAGCGCACAGGGGTGAAAGTGCCAGCTGGCGGGCACCCTGACTCCGTGCCTAGTGGGTAACTTGCCCAGGCCAGGTTTGGAGCCCACAGCTCGAGTTCTCACTTTAGCATGTTACAATATCCCTGATGTTCTGGGTCGTCTGTGGTTGAAAAGGGATTATTTATTTTGTGGTTTCCAAGGACCTGTGGTGGGGGTCATAAGAGCTGGGAGAGGCCAGGGCTGGGCTGGGTCACTGGGCACTGGGGCTGGGACATACCCTGTCCAGGGTGATGTGGGAAATCTGGAAACGCAGAATGATGACCCAGATGAGCCCCAGGATGAGCGTCTGGTCTCCATCCACGATGTTCTCTGGCCCGATGAGGGGTATTGGCACCTGTGGGCACAGTTGGCTGGGTTAAGCCGTGCAGCCCATGGGCCCGGGGGCTGGCTGTGGGATGGTCCTGGAATCCATCCTGCCCAGCCTGGAGCTCCCCCAGGGAGAAGCAGGCAGGGGACAGGGCTGAGAAGGCAAAGGCTCCCTGCCTATTGGCCCCACACTGACCTGGACCAAGCCCCAGCCTGGTGACCTGGGCCGGACCACCGGCACGGAAGGACTCCCGTGTGTGGGCTACAGGTAGACCCAGGCAAGGGTCAGTGGTTCAGCTACGGGGGTTGGAAATGAGGGGTCTTGACAGGCAATGTGTGAGCCAGACGGACCACAACAGCTGTCCACCCCCACCTCCAAGGCTATTTTGGGGTCTCCAGGGTGGCTAGGTCCCTGGGCTCACACCCGAACCTCAGCCCTCTTCATCAGGGTTCTGGCTCCAACACAGCCAGTCAAAGACTCAGATTCCCCAGCTCCACCCAATCAGAGTCTCTCGGGCCAGGGCCCAGGAATTTGCATTTGCACAAACAGTCTGGGTGGTTCTTGAGTGCACTGGAGTTGAGAACTCTCTGCCCTCCATCTTGCCGCTGGGACGGGGAGGATTAGGGACTCAAGGGGAGAAGGAGAGAGACAGAATAAACATCACAGCCCCTCAGGGAATGGCCCCCATTTCCCTGTGGCTCCGTCCTCCGCTTTCCTGAACCACAGCTCCAAGGCCCCACACTTCTTATGGTTCCACGAGTTCCTAAGCCAGGGCTTTGCACCGGCCATTCCTCCGTATGAAAGTATTATTCCCCCAGGTGCTGTACGGCTACTTCCCCTCTTCCTCTAAGTCTGTACTCGAATGTCGCTTTTTCTATGAGGCCCACCCTGACCACTTTATTTAAACCTGAGGGCCATTCGCCCACCCAGATGCACACACTTGATCCCTTTCCCTACTCACGGAGGGATCTTGGTTTTGTCCCTGATGTATCCCAAGCACCTAGTAGAGTGTCTGGCACATGGTAGGTGATCAACCAGCAAGTACCGAGTGAAGAAAGGGATAGGAGACTCTCCTAAGACCTGGAGGACAACTGGCTTCGCTGACCACTGGCCTGTGGGAGGGGCTGTGTCCCCAGTGCACTTTGTTCTGTCTGGCTCTTCCCTCCTGTCCCTGGCACGCCGGTCCCTCCTGCATTCACCTTGCCTTGGAGTTGGAGCCTCTAGTTGGTGCAGTGTTTGAATCTGCTCCCAGCAGCCCGTGAGAGCTAATCCTCCCAGCTTCCTGCTTAGCCATGGCACGCTGGTAGCTTGAACTAGCCACGATGGGAGTATTGACACCAGAGAAATCAGCAAATACTACAAACCAGAGCTTTTGTTTCCCCCGATAGTCCGTCACTAAATGTTTACCAGCACCCTGCTGGTCTGGGTTCAGTTAATCTGTCTCCTGTTGAAACCACAGGTTCCTCGAGCTCAGGGTCTGGGATCTGCTTATTGTATCCCCAGTGCCTGGCGTAGAACGCCCAGAGCACGGCAAGGTCTCCGCAAATGCGTCATTCCCCATTCTGCCACTTACTAACTAACTGTGTGTTTGGGGCCAACTCCCTTGTCTGTCCTTGACCACAGTTGCCTCATATGCCTTGGAGACAAGGTTGTCACCTCCACAGCTATCAGCAACATGCTGTATATCGAAGCTTAGGGACAGCTGCATTGCCTCTGAAAAAGGCCCTGGGGCTCACACCCTTCCCATGGTCCTGGAGGGGAGATGACTGGCTCACAGGGTCATTGTCCCTGGGACCCAGTAGGCCTGGCATTCTGCAGCTGGCAGTTTCTGCTCTTGCAAGTGCTGGGGTTCCTGTCACTCCCCTTCCCTTTGCTTTGGTTTCTTCCCTCCCTGGCTGTCCTTAGCACAGGCTCCCAGGTGGCTGAGTGTAAGCTCCATGCCAGGACATAAGGGACGGGCACACATACTCAGGCTCGGTCCAGCCAGCTCCAGCTCAGTGACGTCACAGCCTCCTGGGACAGCCACCTCCAAGAGCCCTTGGTCTTCCTTGGTTCTCAATATAAATGACCCCTGCTCAGGGCCCCCTTTGCCTTGCCCCACCCTGCACAGCCCCCTGACATGGGCCATGAGGGTCCCTCTGTGTCCCTGGAGCTCTTGTCTCCTTTTGGCGATGATCTCTTTGGCCTGTCCCTTTCTTTCTGGTGACTCTGGCTCCCTCCTGTTGGCCAAGGCCCTTCTCCCGCCTCGTCCAAGACAGGACTTGCACCTCTCCCAGCACTACTGGGGCTCTTGCCTTTGTTTCCTCTCCCTGCCGGACTCCCACGGCCCCACGTCCGGGCTTTGCTGGCCAGTTAACCATCGATCTTGCCTGGGGAATAATTCTCGCCTCTGTTCCCTCATTTATGAAACGAGGAGGTTAAGAGAACACTAAACTCCTTTTGGCTTAGAGTTCTGTGCTGCTCTTATTACAGACAGTGGCATTTTCAGTCCTAGCAGGGATGCTGCTTGTTCCTGCCTGGGCCGGCGGGTGCCCTCCAAGGCAGGAGTGCCGTCTGGCAGCCTCGCTTCCTGCACCTCTGCACCCAGCTCTCCTCCTTTATACGGGCCTCGGGTCCTCTGCTCTGCCCTGCGGCCAGCCCAGGAAGGACGATCCAGTCTCCGGCCTGTCCCAGCTGCCCGCCCCAGCACCACACCCAGAAGCCCTTTCCCGGGGCTCACCTTGGCCCTGAGGAAGGCCAGAGCTCGGCTGCTGTTCTCAAGGAAGTGCACACGCATGCGGCCCTGGCTCGGGGGTGGCAGGGCCTCCCCTGAGATGAGCTCCAGCAGCCGCAGTAGGTGGGCGCCGTCCGCCAGCTCCGCATACAGGTTCTGGATCCTGATGCCCACCTAGCGAGGGGTTGGGGGAAGGTACAGGGTCAGCCCTGCCTTCCCTGTCCGCCCCATCCTGGGACCGGGGAGGTGCAGCCCACAGCAGCGGCTTTGAAAGAAGGAGCTCTGGCCTCAGCTCTGCTGTGGGGTCAAGAGAAGCCTCAGGCAGGTGACTCCACAGCCTGTCCCCCAGGTCCACTGGCCAGAGCTGGGGCACCATAGGGGTGGGCCGTGGGGTGCACCTGGCTACGCTCACCTGGCCGTGCTGGAAGATGTTGTTGATCCACTTGGTGAAAGTCTTCTCCTGCATCTGCATGTGCCGTGCCTGCAGCTTGCGGACGTGGCCCATCTCATACTCGCAGTCCATGGTGGGGCCTGGACCAGGGGGACCCAGAGCTCTGTGTCTGGGCCTCCCACTGTGGGGGCTGCCGGGGACCGCAGGGCTGACCCACCATCAGGCCTGCGGCCCTTGGGAACAAGGGGCCACTAGACTTTTCCCTAAGCCTGGACACCTGGGGGCATGGAGGTCCAGGGAGGAGGTGGATATTCATGACCCCTCTGCCAGGGGCCTGGGGGCCCTGCCGTGCCATACTGTCCCCATATTTGGTGGGGTTGTGGCTTGGAGCCTAGCCAGGTGAGGTCTGGTGCTCCTGGCTGGTAACCTGTGCTTGAATGGTCCAAGGTCCCCTTTGCCTCACCCTACCTTCCAGATTTTTCTCCTCAGAGCCCCTGCCGCCAGGTGCCTCAACCACAGTGACTGGCTGCTGCTTCTTGGGTTGGCCAGGGCAGGTAGAAGGAAAACGGGAAACTGCTTCCCTTGGTGCTGCCTGGGTCCTGGGGAGGAGGCTCTGATGGACAGATGGAGATGGCATTTAGCAGGGACTGCACAGGGAGGAGAGACATCGGGAGAGGCCGAGGCTGGAGCTGGGGCCGCGCCACAGCCCTCCCCTTGAGCCAGTGAGTTGGGGTGACGGCACACAGGCTGCATTGTCCTCCCACCTGCCGCAGGGCGTGGCGCAGCCTGGGAGGGGGAGGCTCAAGAATGCTCCGGGCCCATTGCCCATCCTCCCTCATCATCTACCCCCAGCCCCCAGCGACTTCCCCAGCTCCAGGTGGGGGTCCTGGCCCCGGGACACAGAGGCCCTTGGGACAGCCTTGTTGGCTCGTGGGGGCATCGTAGGGGCACTGCGGTCTGGGAAAGTGGCACCAAAGGGCAGAGGCTCTGTTGGAAGCGTGTGGACCCACTCCCAATCTGGGGCTGCCCTTCTCCACCCTCCAGGGGCCTCTGCGAGCAGCCACGTGGTGGCTGGGAGGGAGCGTGCTTGGCCGTCTTCCTCTCACGCACCCGAGGGAACGGCCAGAGACAGAGGCCATTCTCAAACCCAGGGCTTAGCTTTCCAGGCCCTGACAGAAATGCAACCTACCTACCCCGTGCTGAAGGGTGGGTGTTCTTCCAAGCCAGGGGCTCCCCCTGGGAAGGGGTGACCCGAACTGCAAAGGCTGTGGAGTCTCCTCCAGAGTCACAGTGTTTGCTCTGGGGCACCACAGAGCTAGCTGTGGCCTGGGTATGGAGGCAGCAGGTGCAGAGGGAGCTGGCAGGCTCCTGTCTCTCCCACCCCGAGCACCCTCTGACTGCTCGCGGAGGGAAAGCCAGTGCTGATTCTGGTGGTTTCACACAGCTCTCTGGCCAAACTCAGGGTAGCAGCCATCGGGCTGGGCTGTGTCTGTGCGTGCGTCCACCCAGCAGCCCCACAGCCTCTGAGAAGAGAGGCACCGCTCCCCGGGGAGGTGCTCCTGGCAGCTGTGGCCTGCCCTCCAGAGCTAGGCCCAATGAGTCACACCTGACCCCCAGGGACCCGAGACAGGCAGCGGGGCCACGCTGAGAGGTGCTGTAGCCTTGGGTAGGGGAGCAGCTCCCTTGTGTCTGAGAGATGCTTCCTCTCCTGTTGTCCTCTCTCTGCAAGGTCCCTCTTGCCACTGGCTGGCTTCTGGACGCTTGAGGTAAGCCTGCACCCCTTCCTTGCTTGCAGCCTCAGATCCTGTTGCCGACAGCTGCACCTGTGCCCTCCAGAGCCCCACCCTTCTGCCCTCACTGCCCCTGCAGGGCCTCAGCACTGTCCTCTAACTCCTCAGCCTACACACACCACCACCCACTCGCTGTTCCTTTCTGAAGCACAGCTCCGTGCGACCTGGGAGGACTCCCTGTTGCCTGCAAGGAAAACCAGGCTCATCAGACCTTGCTGGAACAAGGCCTTTGCAGCCCCCCAGTTTACCTAAGCAGGCTCCTCTCCCTCCACTCAACCTAGGGTGTTCCCTGTGGTCTACTCTCCCTTCCCGGACAGGAGCATGGCTTTCCTGTGCCAAGGCTGGGCATCGGCTTTCTCTCAGTTTAGAATGTCTCTTCCCTTTGCCTATCGTCCACACTCACCTATCCTGTCAGCCCCAGCTAAAATCCTGCTTCTTCTAGGAAGACCCTCCCCAACCTCCTTACCCCAGGGATGACTGAGCTTGTTTCTCCTCCTGTTAAGACCCTTAGCCTTGTGTGATGTTGTGAGCACCGGAGGACAGGCTCAAGTGCATGATAGATCTCGACAGAAATTGCTGCTTTTGCAGTTGTTGGATGGGCTGGGGACTGCTTTTCTTCCTCCCTATCTCGACTGCAGCTAAAGCCACTACACACACTGCAAGGATCAGCTCCTCTTTGGCTGTGACCGATTGCAGCCCGTGGGGAATGCTGAGAATCCTGTTGGTCAGTACGAAGTTTGGATTATTCCTGTTGCAAGTAAAACTGAAATCTCAAGTTGAACTGGTTTAAATAATATTAAGGGAATGTACTGGCCCACATAACTGAAAAATCCAGCAGGATTAGGACTTCAGGTGAGGCTTGATCCAGCAGCTCAAATGATATTACCATAGGCCTGGATTTCCTCTACCTTTCTCAATGCCGCCTTCATCTTCATGCTCCACAGGGTGGCTCTTGCCAGGCTGGCCTCCCTTCCCTGTGCCCAGCAGCTCTGGACACTCCTCTTAATGCCATTTATATTGCAGCACCAATAGGCTCACTTCTTTTACACTGCATGGTTCAGAGAAGAGAGAATATCTCTCCCAAGAGTTGGAACAGGTCTGGGGGGCCTGGTGCTCATAGGCTTGAATTGGGCCATGTGACTGTTCCTGAACCAGTATCTGTGACTAAGGGGTTTATCTCACCCAAACCTCATGGCTCAGAGTAAGGGTGGGAAAAGGGCAGTGCTCTGCAAAGGAAATTTGAGTCTAGATCACCAAAAAAGTAGATAGTGCCAATGGGAAAAATCCAGATGCCTACTATGGGCAGGACACACCTGCGAGGTGTGGCAAGAGGCAGAAGTGATGCCAGGCACCCAGGGGCTCTTCCCGATCTTCCCTATCTTCCGGAGAGAATGCTCAGCAATGCTTCGTCCCAGCCCCTGAAGCACCCACCTCCATGACTCCCTCCTGTCTTGGCTTCCAACCACTCTGAGGTGGGGCCTGTCTGCACACCTGGCCTCTGCTGCCTGTGCCCCCAGCCCTGCGGGGCTGCTTTCCTTCTGGAACAGCCCCATTGGGGGGGCCTCCCCTCCCCCACCAGAGGGCGCAGGAGGGGTCGGGGGCCACAGGCCCACCCTAACTCCTCTACCTCATTTCAAATTGGATCCAGGGGTGCACACTTTCCCCCGAGACGGCTGGCACACAGTCACTGCAAAGCCAAAGCCAATGGGAGAATGGAAGTGATTTTCCACAAGTTTATTCATCAGTAGACTGTAGTTGTTTTTTTTTTTTTTTTTTGACACTTCTATGTAAGATTACAAAAGGAAAAAAAATAGAAGCATTGTGTATTAACTGCATGGGTTAATTGACAGGTAACCTGATACACTCTTAAATTAGGCCCACGTGTTCCTGAATAAACTCAGTGGTCAGGTGTCCTAAAAATGTTATTCTTCTGCTACATTCTATGGAGGGAACAAGCAGTGAAATGCTTTCCTCTTCTTCAAGGCCATTTGTCCGGGGTACCCTCTGGGCATAATGTGTGAGGTGGCAAGCTCCAGGCAGCAGCTGCCCTGGGCGGTGGACTCCAGTGCGTGACCTCTGGGTGTGGCGGATAGGTGGCGCCAGCAGAGCCACCAGAGAGGACTGCAGTCAGGGCCGCGGGGCCTCTGGGGGTGGGGGGACTGGTGAAAAGGGGCAGGGATTGGGGGTGGAGCAGGAGGCATTTTGCTTCTCCTCACGTGCTGTCACCTGCCCAGACACCCAGCCGCAGGGCACAGTGTAAGAATTCAACTCCTCAAGGCCTGTGACCCTGCGGAGGAACCACAGCCCCAAATCCAAAGATGCCACTGCTGCATAATGACAGTGTTCAAAGAGAGCGGGGGCCAGCCGTGGAGAGACGAAATGAACTAAATGAACGGCCCTCCCCTGCAGAGGGACCCTGCTCCGGGGCCATCCAAGCGTGCGGTGTGTTTGGAGCCTTGAGAGAAAAGAACCGACAGACGCTGCCCGGTTGGAGCATGAGGCGAAAGCAGGTGGGACATGCGTGTGTCCCCATGGAGCCGGGGAGTTTCCGCAAGTCTAAGCACAGCATTTCTTTGCAGATAAGGTCAGGAGGACCTCATGGGCAGGTTGACAACTTGGAAGTTGACTTTGGGAGGAACAGGCTAGCGTTTTCATTTTCTCTCTAAACTCAAGACTGCAGGGTTCGTGCTATGTGATGCCACATGCTGTGCAGAAAGTAGGGCCTCAAGGTGCTTAGATTCTCTTCTGTGGAATCCTGGAGTGCATGAAGCTAGTTTTACGGTTCTAGAGTTTAGGCACTTCCACCCTCCCTGCCACCATAAACACCCCGGGCAGGGGGTTCTCTGAAACTTGGGGTGGCGTGGGAAGGGCAACACAGTCAAGAGAGCAGACCCTGGGGGTGGCCCCAAGTCCCTGCTGCGTAGGGTAACTGGCAGTTTGGGCACAGACTCAAGGAACTTTGTGCCATCCTGGGAAGATATGAGTCCTCACTTGGTCACGGTCCCTGATGTTTTCTAGTGTTTTCCTTCCCAGTGAACTTTTCATGATAAATGACTTCGTGTTGTAAGAGAGGGTATTAAGAAAAGCGGACACATAATTTCCTTCCCCCTCCTCCCCCCAGAACATCACCAAGTCCCAGCAGAGAAAGAATTCAGCTGCCAGATGTCTCCGCCATCTGAGGGTGTGGGGTAGGGAGATCACAATGCCCCGAGAAGGTTCCTTCCATGGAGAAACCAGAAACCTCAGACTGCTGCCCCCTAAAAAAGTGTTCCTATATGTCTATATAAGCAAAACTTGGCCATATCTACATATGTACACATTGATAAATTTTAAAAATACTCACGCGGCATATATATTTATACAAATTTCTGTTTCTATATGACAACCGAGCAGAGTTTAAGAAGCAAGATGATTCTGAATGGAAAATCAGCCCTCACTGGCATCACTAAGCCTTTGGACAAACCAGCTCTCTCTTCTCCTCCTCAACTTACCCTCTGGTGGTCTCCACTGTGCTCACAAACTCGGGGCAGTCCTTGAGCGTTCACAGAACTGTCTGCTCATATTACAGTACTGGGATTGTGTTTCTTGTCTATGTGTTTAATTAATTTAAAAGTTTTCATTAAGGCTAAAAAACCACATTATGCATTCACTTCTCTTAAAACTAAATTATTTAGAAAGTAAGCAAGGGAGTGTGAGGGTTGGCATCTGGGTAGCAATGCTTCCCCCAGCAATATTTGCTCTTAAATCTGCAGCTCTGGCCTTGATGTCACCACAGGCAGGTGACAAGAAAAAAATTACATGGTTTTTAGAAGGTTCAGTGGGACTGTTCTGATTTCATTTATTTCGGGTGCCAGCAGGGCCCATGCCATGCGGCCATTGCTGTTTTGTGTCTCTCTTATTGCATAAATAATGGTGAAAGGCACCTGCCTCCCCGCGCTGGTGCCCATAGAGCAGGGAGGATGGTAGGAATGAACCACCTGCCCCTGACACAGGCATCGGAACGAGTGGCCCACAGAGGTGTCCTCGGGGGAGTTGGGGAAGGCACACTCAGAGCCAGTGCAAAGGTCAGCGCCCAAATCCTGTGTCGTGCCAGGCATGCGTGAACCGCGGAGCCTTTGAGGAAACCGTTTTATATGACAGATTCCACTTTGTTTCTGTATAAAGACTTTTATCCTGTAAGGAAAAAAAAAATAGAAAAAAAAAAACAACACTGGACATAATAAATCCCTGTTTTCTACAAAAACAACATCTAACTCTGGCAGGCTGATCTTTGCTACTCACCAGCCCAGGGCAAGGCTGGTCTCTCATCCACCTGTGTCCGCAGGGCCTAGGACATTGCACACACCAAGACAGGTTTTCACTGACTTTAAATCCTGCCTTCTAACAAGGAGCCTTGGGGACGTTTAATGGTTGAGGGGCAGGGCCACATGAGGCGATGACTGCGGAGAACCACCTCTTTTCCTTGCCGTAGTCGAAGTACATGGACTTTGCTACTACTTATTGGACAGACCAGTGAGAAAAGTTAATCTTCAGACTGCAACATGACTTGAAATGCAAAGTGGAAGTCTTGCCAGGGGTTAAAAATGGTTGTGAGTTCCGAATTCCTAATCAAACACAGCTTTACTGGGAAGGCCCCAGGAGGGAGGCCTGGGAGGGCTGGTCAGTGCTGGGACAGATGCGCTCCTGGGCCAGGCTGCCTGCCCTGCTGGGGCCTGCAGAAGGGACGGGGCACGGACATAGCACATCCTCCTCCCAGACCTGGGGCATCGGTCTTCTTCTCTTTGGTAGACAGTCTGGAGAGAGCAGAAACCCTCTGCTCTATTTTTTTCCCACTCTAAATACAGCAGAAAACAAAATAAATAAGATCATCTTTGCTGCCCCCCGGTGCCCTTTGAGGGACAGACAGGTGCTCCAAAGGTCATTCGTGATGACAAACAGCCCAGGGAGCCCCCAGCACACTCCCCAAGGTTCCTGGGATTCTGCCAGACCCCGGTCTCTACGTGCTTCTCCAGGCTCCTGAGACTCTCTGGACAACGTCCCTTTCTTCTGAACCCTTCAATCTCCTGACCCATCCTTGGCCCCCTAATATTTTAATAGAAACTCAGGGAATTTTGAAGGTGAAAGGACCTCATCTAGTGCCCAGTGTCTGCCCTCCCCATTCTACAGATGGGGAAACCGAGGCATGGGGAGGGCAGCGCCTTGCCCAAGGTCATTCAGTGAGTCGGCGGCAGAGCAGGCCTCGGCCCAGGTCCCCTGATCCCCCTGCCATGGCCTGCCCCGCTCTGCGGCCTGCCCTTCAGTCGGCCTTTGGCAGGGACTTCCTGTGAGAGGGGGGCACGAGGTGGGGGGGCAGGCTGTTGGGCAGCTCATAGCCGTCGAGCTTGATCTTGATGAGGTGCTTGGCCAGCGCGAACTCCTCGTCGTCCAGCATGCCGTCGCAGTCACAGTCGGCCAGCTTCCAGATCTTGCCCAGGACGCTGTTGGGCAGCTTGGAGGTCACCATCTCCTTCTTGGCGTTGACGCCCGATATCTTGCCGTTGACAGGCGACAGAGTGTAGAAGAGCTCGTCGTAGACGGGCTTGTCCTTGGCCACGACCCACTCCTCCTCATCGGCGCCCTCCTTGGCGCCCTCCCCGTAGCCGTGGTTGAAGGGGCCCTCGGAGGTGCCGTCGAAGGCGCCGCCCTGCACGAGCTGCGTGGGCACGCTCATCTCCTCCTGGCTGATGAGGTTCATCAGGGACGAGATCTTGCTGCTCAGCATGTTGTCCACGGCCTCGATCAGCTTGGGCTTCAGCGAGTGGAATTTGGTGAAGTCGTAGTTCTCAAGCTGCTCCTGCAGAGGGAAGAGCACAGGCTTGGTCACGTGCTCTCTCTCGGGAGGAAACAGCAGGGCCGGCGGGGGCAGATTAATTTCCCCTTAGAGCAGACATCCCACCACGCTACCCCAGAGCTCAGTCGGGGGGTCCCCACATCCACACTCACCAGATACAGGAGTGGTTTTTTGGAAGAAGAAACAAGCTGCATGGGATGCAACATGGTTTTTCCTACGGTAGCCAATCTCTGCTGGTGGCCGTACCAGTGACAGTAACCTCTTAGGACTCCGAGAAACCCTCTTTCACCTGCCTTTTTAAATGCTCTAGAGAATTAGTACTTTCTTTCTCAAAGTGGTTGTACTACACACTTCAGGTGACCTTCACGACTATCCCGGGAGTGAGGAGGGGCAGGTATTGAACCTGTTGTACAGAGAGCTGCATGGAGCATCCTGGTGGAGTCCAGACTAGAGCCACTGTCTTTTGGCTCTTGGCTCATGCTCTCTGTGCTGGAACACGCCGCTGTGACAGAGGGACTACATCTAGGTAAAACAAGTAATTGAGGACTTTGTTTTTGGATCAGCTAGAAAACGTGGTTTAGGGTACCTTCCCACTGGCTCTAGCCTCTTACGAATGAGCCCAGGAGGCTACTCAAGTAGGAACCCTGTAGGAACAGCCCCACTGAGGCACAGCCTGACCAGAAGCACTAAAGCTACCCCAAGCAGGTGTTTAGCCAGGGCCATGCAGATCTTGTGGATACGGAGTTATCACCACTAATCAGCTGTCATTTCAAAAATATGGACAAATCAGTAAAAGTTGAAACTGGTAAGAGGGAGAGGATAGGGCTGGGAGGGCAAGTGTATGAGCCCAGCCAACAGGGCTAGGTACTATTGACCAGGTCAGGACAGGTCTCGGCTCCACCTCTCAGGGGAGGTGGCTGTCAGCAAACAGAGCAGCAGGAGGAAACACAGCAACTGCCTGGCCAGGAGGGAGCAGACTGCAGGATGCCACAGAGGCTCTGTGGATGGTGCTGTAGAAATAGCCCTTCCTACCTTGGTTCTCCGTGGTTACTCATCCACCCACCACCCGTCCATCCTTCATCCACCCACCCACCCGTCCATCCTTCATCCACCCACCCACCCATCCATCCATCCATCCTTTATCTATCCATCCTTCATCCACCCACCCACCAATCTATCCATCCTTCATCCACCCACGCATCCATCCATCCTTTACCTGTCCATCCTTTACCCATCCATCCTTCATCCACCCACCCACCAATCTATCCATCCTTCATCCACCCACCCACCAATCTATCCACCCTTCATCCATCCACCCGTCCATCCTTCATCCATCCATCCATCCTTTATCCACCCATCCACCCACTCACCCAACTTTTATTGGTCATTTGCTATGCATCAGACCCTATTCTAGGGCTGGGGATATACATATGAAAAGCCATAGTTCATGCTTTAAAGGAGCTTATGTTATAATGGAGGAAGGACACTCCAGTTGTTTAGTTCCCACCTGCTTTCAAAAAGGACTTAACCTTGAGCTTCAAGTCAGTGACTAGAAAGAAAAATAAAATAAAAATTTAAAAAAGGACTTACAGTGAGAAAAGGATAACATGAAGTGTAAGAAAGTCATTACACAGGAAGTCATTAAAAGGAAGAGGAAAGGAGACAGCACTGCAGACGGCTCAGGTTAGGGAAAGCGACTCCCTGTAAACACAGATGAGCTTGGGGCTCCAGTTCCTCGGCTGCTTGGGGGGTCCTTGGGGACACTCACTGTCTCAGTGCTGTACACAGCCCTCACTGTCTGAGGAGAGAAAGCACCTCATTGCAAGAGACAAACTTTCTCTGGCCCTGAACTGTGGGACTTACCTAGGGCTTTACATGAGGGGCTTCAAACCTAGTGAAAAATGTCTTCAGTGGCAATTTTACCAAATAAATGCAGAACTATCCCAGGTATGAACTCTGTATGGACAATTCTAGAGGGGGCCAAGGACAAGCCACTCAATTTTCTGGAGATGAGGCAGGGAGATTCTCAAGGAAAGTCAGGCCTGATTGTTTTGGACAGAAGCAAAGTGAC
>RJWJ010013332.1:0-40097 GCA_004363605.1 Indri indri
AAAAAAAAAAAAAAAAGAAGCAAATCAAGCAAAATAAACTCCACTGAAAACCCTGCCTGGCCCTGCCCACCTGTCCCCTCACCTCCCATTGCCACCTACTTGTTCATGGGACTCCATTCTTTCTATTTCTCTAGCATGAGCCAGGGTGGACCCATCTCCCAGCCTTTGCACTTGCTGTCCCTACCCCCTGGGATGCTCTTCCTGAGACCGTTATAAGACTAGCTCCATCTGTCTCTTCACCCTGTTCACCTCCTTCATGGCCTTATCACTCTCTGAGATGACCTCATGTTTGGGGTTATGGCAGGTCTCTCCACCTAGAGCAGGGGTGGAGAACCTTTCATGTTGCAAGGACGCATTAATTTAGCCATTATCAAATAAGGCCACATTCAAGAAACTTCAATTAGGTATACTTAAAAATGTACATTATTTTGTAAAAATCTAACTACTATGTACTTAGTAATTTCAAAAATGAACATTATTTGTTAATTTTAAAGTTAACTAACCTTTTAATGACATTGTTGTGTCTGCTTTTTGTTGGAAAGCATTTGAATATTTGGTTGTGGCATAGGGGTCCGTAGTTTCAGCTGATCCTCTAGATGGGTATCAGTCATTTGTGACCTTAAGGGCATCTTGATTTGGGTTAGGTAGGAGAATGTAGATTTGCAGCAATAAGTGGTTGAAAATCAAGATAGCATTTTTCAGGCATGTTGCCCAAGGCGTGGGTATTCTACTGCATTTTTCCATATTTCAATTGGATCTTTCTTAGCATCAAACAATGACTTTAAAATGTCATCTACTGAGAGCTCAATGAATTCCATCTATAGTTCTTTAGGTGCCTTGGTGATATCAACTAGGTGAGGCTGAAATGCTAATTTGAGTGTGATGTCATGATTCTCAAAGTTAGTGAACCTTTCATTGTCTTCTCCAATTAATAGATCTAAACGGCTTTGTATTCTTCAAATGATTCCCATATGTCGTCCTGCTCATCAATGACTTTTGCTAACTGGTGAAAATGTTCATCTGAAATTTCCTTTTGAAGAAGTGTTTTGAAAAAAGATGGCTTTTTTAAGAAATGCTTGGGTTTTTTTGCCACGTATCATATATAGACTTAATTTTATCTTGCAAAGAAATATTCAAGTTGTTTTGACATGGTATCACACAGAAGTGCTGCATGCCTATAGAAATCTTCTTTCAATAATTCACATTGCTAATTCTGTCCTTCATGAAACTTAACTACCTGTTCTCGCAGAGATAAAATTTTGGGTAACACCTGTCCCTGCAATAGCACACACACTTTAGAATGATACAGCAAATCCACACTGAACTGATAGTTCAACTTTAGGATGTTACAAAACTGATGATGCTGTGTTACATTTGCAATACAGTTAACAATACTTATGGTTAACAATACTTTGCTTATGCAAGATACAATGAAAAGAAATGAGAGCATGTGGATCTGTTAATACTTTTTTTTAAATCTGTGCAATAAACCCTTTATGTTTTCCTATCATGGAATGTGCACTGTCTGTACATACATTCACTAAATTCAGTCCAACTTCATGACATTTATTTTGAAAATTGTTGAAGATATCTATATCCTGTGTTCTGTTTGCAAGAATCCCCAAAGAGGGTAACTCTTCATAGCAAAGAAAATCTTCTGTTATGATCCAAATGAAGTATAAAACCTGTGTCAAGTCAGTAGTATCAGTTGATTCATCAGAAGCCATTGAATAATATGTATTTTCCTTTTGAAGTATTGCATGAAGTTGTTCTGTTAAGCTGAAGGCTAATTCATGCTGCCAATCTGTTAACGGTTCTCCTTGAAAAAGGCAGTTGTTTGTACTTTGAGATGTTATCAGGGTCTAAGCCTCCTACAACTTCCACAATGCATTCTTTCACAATTTCTACATCACTGAATGGCTTCCCTTTTTTCCCTGAGTATATAAACTACTTTATAAGTTGCTTCAGTGGCATTATTTCCAGGTCTTATTGCTGCTTGAAAGAATTGTCTTTGCTTTTGCTTTTCATGTTTTAATTTCTGCAGTACAACTTTTCTGTGCCTCTGCCTCTAATTTCAAATATTTGTGGTCCTTATGAGTGTTATAATTCTGATGAGCATTGAAGTTCTTTAATGTTGATATTGCAGTATCACAAAGCAAGCAAACCACGTTATCTTTAGCAGAAACAAGAGAATATTGCAATTCCCAATCCTCATTAAAAAAATCTGCTTTCTTCCTACAGTGTTCTCTTGGTCTTCTTTGACATGATGGGCTGCCAGAATTAAGAAACACTGTTGAGCTGTGCAACTATTCACAAATTCCACTTCAAATAGAAACACAGTGCACCTTTGTCAAAAGCTCATAACAGACTGGCTTTCTAGACCCCCATAAACTCTGGACAACTAGCCTCACGAGGTAGTGGCACCAATTGAGTTGGGGAAGTTAGAACTAAATCATGAGGCATAGTAGCCATCAATAAGCCCTTATGGCTTACTAATGTTCTAATTGTGCTGGTCAATTTGGGAGGATTATTTCAAAACTTCTTTTATTCTTTGGTATTTTAAATACGTTAATTTAAAAAATAAAATAAAAATATAAAAGATGAACACAAATGTATAAATACAAATAAAAGGATTTATTCTGTAAAATTTGGATTCAGTCAAAAGGCTGCACTCAAGGATCCAGAGAGCCACACGTGGCCCCAAGGCCCCAGGTTCTCACCCCTGGATGCGAGCTGAATTCCCCGGGCCGGGTGCTTCCCAGGGTTGGTGACGGCGCGTGGAGGGGCTCCGACCCCCTCCTCCACTCACCCCACTGGCCAGCAGCACGCCCTGGCCGGAGGGTGGCAGGCGGTGGCACGCCCCGCGCCCCGCCCCGCCTGCCCATTGGCGGCCGCGGGGCTTTGGGGGGCGGGGAGAGACCGCGGCGCAGGAGCCCCAGCCCGCCCCGCACACGCGTCCTCCCGGCACTCAGGTCTGCACCGCCGGCCTAGCTGCAGCATGTTGCGCGCCGCAGCCACCCTCGGGCCCCGCCTGGGCCGCCGCCTCCTGTCGGCCGCCGCCACCCAGGCCGTGCCGGCCCCCAACCAGCAGCCCGAGATCTTCTACAACAAGGTGAGACCCCCTCCCCGCCGCCCCGGCCCGCGCTTTGTTCTTTGGCCTGAGACTCCGTAGGCCCCGCGCCGCCGTCGGCCTCAGTTTACCCACTTGGGGCTCGAGAGGTTTGCTGCGGTTGGTTTTTACGCACGCCTTCCCTTTTTCGTCCTGCGGGCATTTTGGCCCTTTCGCCGCCTCTGACAGCCCCCGTTCCTTTATCCGATCCCTGTGACTCTCATTCGTCTTAGTTCAGCCTCGCTCGGTTTTCCATCGGCGACTCCCAGGGTTGCGTCCTCCCGCAACTGTCCTTGCCTTTCCGGCCTCTTGGTCGGCCCCGTGTCTGCGCAGGATCTCCACCATCACCCACCCAGAGACGTCTCCGTCTAAGTCTCCCTTTGCAGGAACTTTTGTGTTTTCCTTGGTCATTTCTTTTCCCCCTGACTCACGCCCTCGGCCAAGAAGTTCAAAAGGAAAAAGGAGGAAAGGAGAGGTAATTTCCAGCCGAGATGCAGTTCGCCTAAGGCAGAGGCCAAGGCTGCTTCCTTGGCTGGGAACCGGCAAGAGGCCCAGGAGCTTGTCCTCCAGGGCGTGGGTCCCAAATGGTTCCACCGCTTCCGAAGCTGGCTGTC
Source organism: Indri indri (assembly GCA_004363605.1). Taxonomy (NCBI): domain Eukaryota; kingdom Metazoa; phylum Chordata; class Mammalia; order Primates; family Indriidae; genus Indri; species Indri indri. The sequence goes on from RJWJ010013332.1 coordinate 3,724, forward strand.
TTTGACCAAACCAGTAAGGGGCTTTCCAGAATAAAATCCATTCCAGCGGCCGACTTCTTGCTCAGTCAAGACTTTGGAATATACTTTTTTGCTCTTTGAGTTTGGGTAAAGTGCTGGCATTCACAGAAAGGGGAATTGGTTATTAAAGAGTTCATTTTGTTTGTGCAACAAGTGCAATTGGCTGCCGTTCTCTGAGCTTCAGTTTTTTATTCTGTAAAATGGGAAGGGGAGGTGGGAGGTCACGTGTCTGGCTAGCACAGGCCGTCATCAATCAGACACTTAATAGTTAATAATAACTCCTGTTCTCTGTGCACAGCCTTTGCGCTTGGCGCTGTTCTAAGCATCTACCTGTTTCATTGTTTAATGTAATCCTTACAACAGCCTCCTGAGGTAAGGACTGTAATTATGTCCATTTTACAGATGAAAGAGGTTTAGTGACTTGCCCAAAGACCAAAGTCAGTGGCAAAGTTAGGGTTCACGTCTAGACTCCCAAGAATAAGCCCCTAACTAGAACACTCCATGGTATGTTGCAACTTTGGGAGGGAATAAAGGGACCACCGATGCTCTGTGGTTATTGCTGATTCAGGATGCTGTGGAGCCGGCTCCTAGCCCGCTGCTTTCAACAGTACACCTGCTCGTCTGGCCCTGAGTGTTGCAGATTTGACACAGGTGACCAGTAAAGGCACATCTGGGTGATTTTAAGGAATGTTACAAAGGTAATTTTCAAGAGAATAAAAAAAGATAAAATGTCCTTTGCATAACACAAACCAAAACTGCAGCAGCTGTTTCTCCTTTGGTAGGCAGTTTAACCCAGGAGTTCATGCTTGGAAGGCTGAACATCAAAAAGATCTAGCAGATATGTCCTCAAGGGAGAGGCGCCTAGCACTCTGAACCCTTGTGGCCACAGGATCTGATTAAGATCTTCATCCTTTGTCCTCACGTGAGGGTGAGGTATCTGGGTCCAAGTGTGTACCCAGGCCTGGCGGATAACACGTCCTGTTCTCCAGATTTACTCTGGGGGTGTGAGCTGGAGGGGCAGAGTGAATTCTTCCTACAGCTGCTTTTCTTTATAAGATTGTCTGAGATCTTAAAAGTAACACATGCTCTGGGCATAAACATACAAAGTACTGACATCGAACTCTCTGCAGACCCCACTGTGGTCCCTCCAAGAGCAGTCTTAACAGGTGGGAATGTAATCTTGCAGACACTTTGTTTGCACTTACTAGAGTGTGAGAGTGCAGGAGGAAGAAAGAACAAGAGAGTGCGAGTGAGCAAACGCACCAGAATTTTTTTTTTACATAAATGAGATGCTACCGCTTTCGTTCTGAAGCTTTCTCTCGTTGAATCATGTGTCTGTATTATCACTCTGAGTGCATTCTTATTTAATTCTTTAATTCTTTCCAAGGACTGCAAAGCATTCCACTCTGTGGCAGCACCGTGCTGGAACTGGCCCCTCTTAAAGCTCCTTGGGCTGTTTCCAGCGTTGCCTTGTTGCAGACTCCACTGGCAGGAGCGCCAAGGCCTCTTACCAGGGGCTCTGGGTTCAACCTAGATGCTTGGACGTTTCCCTGGGAGGTTATTGGTTCCTTGAAGTTCAGTGAACTGTTTGAGTCAGTTTCTCAAAAAGGAGCTACTAGATTGGCTTCGAAGTTGCTTCTGCAGGTGCTGAGTTTTCTCTCTCAAGGGCATTTGGAGGGTTGTGGCTCCTGGAAGGAAGTTGCTTTCCAAGCTGGTCAGTTTCACCTAGATGGGGGCAGCGGTTGGGGAGACAGACACTTTCTCATATTTCTCAACCCAAAAGAGGTTTCGTGGAGTGGTTTAGCCCACCTTCCTGGTGTCTTCTTGCCTCTACTTGTCTTGGGTGGGGCCACAGGGTAGGTAAACTTCTTGGTTAGGTTAGAAAGATTCTGGGATGAGTTCTCCTTCCTCCAGCAGGAACCCGTAGGGGGAACTGATGCTGGTCAGGCTTCTCGAAGAGTGACATTTCTCATCCTTGGCAAGTTTCAGGGACACACCTGTGTCAATGAAACTGATTTTCAGTTTTCATTCTTTTTTCCTCTGTGACTTGGAGAGTAATTAAGGTCTGGAAAGACAACTCAAAGGAAAACCCAAGGGACTTAAAGTTTTAGCAAGTAATCCCTCTGGCTGGGGCATGGCTAATAATTTCATCTTCAACATCACCAATTCATATTTATCAATAATAACAAAGAAGCGAATGTTGAGAGACGCCATTTCAGAGTGTGTGCCACTCAATAGTTAATGAGACCTTGGGGAGGTTCATTAATTCAACACACATTTCCTGTTCATTCCCAGTGCCAATGAACAAAGTAGACCAGAATTCCCTCTGCATCCTAGGAGGTGGAGAAAGGTAAATAAGTGACGTGCATAGTATGGCACAAGGTGATTAGTGCTATGGAGAAAAGTAAATCAGGGAAGAGGAGAAGTGTGTGCAAGGGTGGACTCTGCCTCAGCAGCCTCATCTGTAAAATGGGGTAAAATCCCATCTACATCATAGAGTTGCTGTGAGGACCAAACAGGGTGATGCTTATTCAGCCCTAGGCAGTACCTGGCTCATGGCCACTGGCGCCTCCATATTTATTGTGGCCTTAAATGAGATACTTTGAGCTTGCAGTATAATGGTGATAAAACTGCATTTGATGTAGGTGCTGTTATATTTATAGTTTGTTTCCTGAAGGAGTGAACTAGGTTGTGGTAAAATTGAATGGGAGTTTGGGGTGAATGAAACTTGTATGTTTATTCTTAGTCTCTTGACCACAGCACTCAGAAACTAAAGAGAGAATCGACAAAAAGGCAATGAAGAAAGGGTCTCCCTATATTGAATTTTCTGATGACAAGAGTAATACATCCTCAGTACAAAAAGTCAAGCATCATAGAAGTCTCCAAGGTAGAAACTCACTTGGAAATACACGCAGGCAGCTGTTATACACATATTCATTGCAACATATAATAGTTTATATTAGCAAAAACGTAGGAAATAAGCCAGGCTGGGCTCCCAGGAAATAGATGACCAACCTGTGTTAGAATGATAGGAAGGAATAGCTCTATGCATGCAACAAAGAATTAGCTGGATCTATATGAATAATAATATAGTTCAAGAACAATGTTTCATGGGGAAAAATGTCCAGCACTCTGAACACTATGAAACCAACTAAAACTGCACTAACCAAACTTTATTTTTTATTTTTATTTTATTTTAATTGTATTCATTTATTTATTTTTTCAGATAGGGTCTTGCTATCTTGCCCAGGCTGGTGTGCAGTAGCTGTTCACAGGCGAGATCCCACTACTGATCAGCACGGGAGTTTTGACCTGCTCCATTTCTGACCTGGGCTGGTTCACCTCCTTAGGCAACTTGGTGGTCTCCCATTCCCAGGAGGTCACCATATTGATGCCGAAGTTAGTGCGGACACCTGATTGGCATTACAACCCAGAACTCCTGTGCTCAAGCGATCCTCCTGCTTCAGCCTCCTGAGTAGCTGGGACTATAGGTGTGCCACTGTGTCTGGCACCAAACTTTATATTGAAAGTAAACAGACATATCTCCATATAAAATGTATAAGTACTGGAGGGAAAATACTGCTTGGAGTGAGGGTGGCAACTGCCTGAGTGGGCAGGGCAGGATAGGGAACAGTGCATGTGGGTAGTGATGAAAGAGCACTCTGGCTTTATTGAAATGTTTTATTTCTTTAAAACTTAGTACCCTGTGAGAAATTTTTTTTTTCTTTTTTTAGAAACAGAGTCTTACTCTGTCACCCAGGCCTGAGTGCAGTGGCAGCAGGATCATAGCTCACTGCAGCCTCCAACTCCTGGGCTCTAGCCATCCTTCTGCCTCAGCCTCCCAAGTAGCTGGGACTACAGGTATACACCACCACACCTGGCTAATTCTTTCTAATTTTAGTGGAGACGGGGTCTTGCTCTGATTCAGGCTGGTCTTGAACTCCCTTTTTTCTTTTTTTTAATTTTTATTTTCCCAGCATCAGAAGATAAGCCATGATGGTCTTGAACTTCTGACCTCAAGTGATCCTCTCACCTTGGCCTCCCAGAGTGCTAGGATTACAGGTGTGAGCCACAGTGCCCTGCCTGTTCAGGAGGATTTTTAAGAGCCTTTGTAAAAAGAGATTTAGGCAACCCAGATTCTCACTGGGCCCCACCTTAGTTACTTCTGCTTCTAATAACAAGTTGTTTTTTTTTTTAAATCAGAGAACATAAATTTCATTCAATACCTCCTGCCCGCCCAGGATCTGTGGGGCAGACTCTGAGTTATAGGTGACTGGGCTGTAATAATGCTGCAGTATTGAGGTCAAGTTGAGTTTGGAATGTGTGTGTTGTATGTATTCCTTGATCCAATAGTCATGATTATTGATTACTTATTATCTGTTAGGCCCTGTACTGAGGACTTTTACCTACGTTTTCACCTTTCATCCTATCAGCCACTCTATGAGCCAGGTCTTGTTCCTATCCCACTTTTCAGGTGAGGAAAGTGAGGCTCAGGGAGGTCAAGTTCACATTAAGTTAGAAGTTTGGCACCATGCTTCAAACTCAGCTCTGCCCACCTCTGCCACGCGAGCCCTTAGGCACAGACTGTGCTGCCTCATGACCAGACTCTGTTGGGCAGACAAGTATGTAAATATTTAAGGGAAAATTGAATCAAATTTTGAAATCAGAAAGGAGGAGCCATGTTTGTATTGTTCACATTTGTATTCCTGGCACTTAGCACTGGGCTTGGCATAGGATTGCTGTTCAGTACAGTAAATATTTATTGAATGTACTAATGGTTGCCAGTTATGAAACTGTGTTTACAATTTTGTGCTCCAGGCCTGAGGGAAAGGGTGCTTAATGGCAGCCCAATATTTCTACTCAACAGGGCCTTACTGAAAAGTATTTGGGAGTGTATGTGGGTGGGAACATGGGGACACACGGTGGGTGGTGAAATTGGCCAGGGGAAGGCAATCACAGCAAGGCAGAGGTTGCTGCCAAATTGAAGCTGTGCCTGCCTGGCAGACAGAATGCAGTAGAATCAACCCTGCTGATTTGGAAGCGGTGAAAGTCCAAGAATGCAGAGCCAAAGGTCCTGGGCGTGGGTGAGAGGAGGGGAGGGCTGGGGTCAGGTGCCAGGATGTCTCTAGCAAGCCTGGGGAGATGACTGCACTAGGGCTTCAGCTGTCTTGCTGCCCATGCCAGTGCTGCCTCAGCTTCCAAGCCCCTCCTGCCCCTACCATGACCATGTCTTTGCCCGGCCTGGAAAACAGATGTCCTGTAACTTAGCAATGCTCATTTTTACACAGTAATCTGCCCCAGGTTTGCAAAAACGCATGTAAAATGATGTTTGCTGCTACTCAGGAGGAGTCGAAGTGGGAGGACTGCTTGAGCCAGGAGTTCAAGGCCAGCCTGGGCAACACGTATTTGCTGCAGCAGTGTTGCTGGAATAGCCATTATTTGTCCTAGAAGTGCATTTGTAGGAAATGGTTAAATAAATTGTAGTCTGTCCATATTGAGGAATGGTATGTTGCTTAAAATAATGAGGAAGATCTGCCTGTGGAATGATGTCCAAGATAAATTGTTACTGAGAAGAGCAAGTTAGGAAATGGAAAGTCTGTTATCCGCACTCAGAGTGGACGCAGCTGTGTCTGTCCTGCTCTCCGCTGTTCCCTGGGGCCGAGCGCAGTTCCTGGCACACAGGAGGTGGACTTGAGAGCACCCTGCTCTCCCTTCACCCGCTCTCTGCAGCCACATGGGTCCTTTCAGCTCCTGCCCCCAGCTTGTCCGTGCTGTTGCCCTGCAGGTACCCCGTTAATGGCACCATCTGATGCCTAGTTACTGACTTGGTTTGCGTGTTGATTGTGCTTCTCGCCAGCACCTCAGCTCCAAGGCGCCATGACTCAGCTGTTTGATTTAGTGCCTGGCATGGTGCTGGCTGTCAGTTAAAGCTTATCGAATGTGTGAATGAAGGAATCCAACTTTTACAAAACATAGGGAGAAGTATGTATTAAAATGTGTAGAAATTAGAGTATTTTCATGGAAAAGCTTTGTGCATTTTGCTAACAGTTCAATTTCAAAGTGGCAACTCCTGACATCTTTCTACTTCTAGAAACTATATAAAGAGCAAGTGTGAGCTAGGAGGACTGCCCCCGGCCCCCAGCCAAGCCCAAGCGTTACGGAATTAAGCATGTTATGTAAGTCAAGCTTTGGGTTTCACACCAGGAGGCTATAAAGCGTTTGGCCTGGAGTCTGCCCTTGTGTTGATTCAAGAGAAGTTGCTGTGAAACTGCTCACTTGAGGTGGAGCTTTGGCAGAGGCTCAGCGTGGGAATAGTTCCCTGCCCTGGCCTCTCCCCCAAGGAGGGGAGACCACCCAATCTGGCTCTAGGAGAAGAGCAATGGGAAATCTAGACCAGGGGAAGTTTTCAGGGCCCTGGTAGGCAAACTCAGGTTTATCTTATCAGTTGGGAAGGGTGGGTAGATTGTTGAAAATCTGGTCTGATTCAACAGTGATGAGTGACTGAGAAAATTCAGGGCTTTGGAAGCAAACATGATCTAAATCAGAGGAATGACTGGTGCCCTGCCCGGGGAGGAAGGGGTGGGGAGGTGGGGTTTAGCCAGATTGGCCCACTTCTCCCAGTCACACTCCCTGATCTTTGCAAAATAAAGTTAAAACTTTCAGCACAAATTAATTTAGTATGGCGCTGTGCAGGGAACAACACAGGAAGAGGTGTACAGACCTGGTCCTTGTACTGGAGCTTTTTTTTTTTTGAGACAGGGTCTCACTCTCTTGCCTGGGGCGGGTGTCGTAGCGTCAGCCTAGCTCACAGCAACTTCAAACTCCTGGGCTCAAGCAATCCTACTGTCTCAGCCTCCCGAGTAGCTGGGACTACAGGCATGTGCTACCATGCCCGGCTAATTTTTTTCTCTATATATTTTTAGCTGTCCAATTAATTTCTTTCTATTTTTTTTGGTAGAGACGGGGTCTCGCTCTTGCTCAGGCTGGTCTCAAACTCCTGAGCTCAGAACGATCCGCCCGCCTTGGCCTCCCAGAGTGCTAGGATTACAGGCGTGAGCCACCGCGCCCGGCCTGTCCTGAGGCTTTTTAACCTGAGAGCTGCAGGATCTAGGGCAACATTGCAGTAACTGATTGTGGGCAGGGTCCTAGCTGAGGAGCTGTACATCAGCCTCCAGAGGTATTCAGTGAAGAATCCGGAAAGGGACAGGATTTGCCCAGAGTCACAGTCTGTGAGAGATAGAGTCAGGATTCAAGCCCAGATATGTCTGGCTTTGAGGTTGGTGCCTTTTACAACATCCAGAATAAAAATGTAAAATCAACCTGTAACAGTGCGGTAAAGTAAACCATAAAGATGGAGATTCGGGAATAAGAGTTCTGACCTCCTTGAAGGCAGACTTGGGCTATGATGAGAGGTTGGAGTTGTAAGAAGTGGGCCAAGAGCACAGGCCCAGGAGTCCCCAAGACCTGGGTTCTCATCCTGGCTCTGCACTCACTGCTCTGTGACCTTGAGTAGGTAGCTTGACCTCTGCTGTGCCTAGCATCCTCCCTGTGAAGTGCAGAGGATGAAGTTCACCTTCTAGGTTTGCTATGAGGTTTAAATGGGAACAGTCTAACGTCATTAACTGGTACAAGGACTGCCCATAATGAGTATCTAGTTGTGCTAGCTGTTTCTGTGCCGTGCTGGTGGCTGAGTGGATGTTCTCCTTGGGCAGGTAATGAGACCAACCAAACCCACCCTACCCCCTCCTGCCTGGCATTCCTATGCACTCTCCACCCTCGCTCACTGTCAAGTAAGCTAGCAGGGGGAGGAGGGGAGAGATGCCCACAGTGGATGCAGGTGAGTGCCATACAATCCTAACAGGGGGTGGGCTGTGATCTCCTGGTAGCCCTGGGAGCTTCCCTCTCCTTCGCATTTACCAGGAGGAGGAGGAGGCCACTTCTCAGAGGGGAGCATATGTGCCCAGGGTCCTCTGCCCAAGCATGACAGTCAAACTTCAACTTAGGTGCAAAGTCTGCCTGGCTTCAAACCCAAGCTCTTTTTTGCCATGCCCATGCCACCGCACCCCCCACTCCCCTGCCAACCTCCGCCACTGGAAATGACCCAGCCTCCTCCAGTGGGAAGAAACAAAAATGTTATTTGCCTAAAAATGAATGATCAATAGACTAATATGATACTACATAAACATGTTTCCAAATATCTGGTTAATGTTTACCTACGCTCTGCCAAAGCCAAGAGCCCTCAGATACACAGCTGCGGATTCCACTACAGGGACTGTGCAGAACAAAGTTCAGCCTGACCCCTGCTAGGCTCTTACCCTGGCTGACTCCTTACCTGGCCACTTGGTTACTGCCCCGCCATCGTCCCGGCATCGGGCACTTACTCCATGCTAGGTTCAGCACAGACACTTTGAAGCCTCACACACCACTTTATGAAGGTGGTACTACTGTGATTTCCATTGTACAGATGAGGAAACAAAGACCCAGAGAAGTAAAGGTCTTGCACTGTGTGTCAAAACTAGGAGCGGCCGGGTGCGGTGACTCATGCCTGTAATAATTCTAGCACTCTGGGAGGCCAAGGTTGGAGGATCCCTTCAGCTTAGGAGTTTGAGACCAGCCTGAACAAGAGCAAGACCCCATCAAAAATTAGCTGGGTGTGGTTGTGCGTGCCTGTAGTCCCAGCTGGTCAGGAGGCTGAGGCGGGAGGATCACTCAAGCCCAGGAGTTTGAGGTTGCAGTGAGCTATGATGATGCCACTATACTCTAGCTGGGGTGACAGAGTGAGACCCTGTCTCAAAATAAAAAGAAAACTAGGAGCAAAAGAGCCCAGATTCATTCAGATTCTTGTCTGAACCTCTGCTCTGGACTGCCGAACCTGGCATCCCTTCCCGGGCTCTGATATGAGCCAGGCTCCACGCTTCACTTGGTGGCTTGGTCTTGTTGTTCATGGTCCTAGACTCTGCCCTGGAGTGACTCCAGATGACTCCCCGAGGTTCCAAGCCAGGGCCAGGCCATGATGGGATGCAGGGCCCAAAGAGACCCCTTGAGGAAGGCAGGCAGAGAGCCAAACGTCCTTCCCTTCACCTCACTGTGGCCTTTGCCCCAGCGCTGGTGACTGTGGACCTCCTTACCCTCCAAGAGGTAAGGTTCCCAAGCCTGAAGAGAATAGCTTGCTGGGAGGTCTCGTCTCTGCACTCCTCTGAGACCAGTGCCTGGCTCCTGGGAGCAGAGGGCAAACTTTGGTACTTTATTAAGCAGTTTTCGTAAAGACTCTTCTCTGAGCAAATGAAGAGGCTTCCACCTCCCTGACATTGGCCTCTTGAGAAATGAGGTCTTTCCCCAGACTTGGCTCGGTCCTTGTCAATACAACAGCAACAACAGTGATGGCCTGGTCTGAATTAGGAGAATTACGAGCCGGATGCTGACCTGAGGGCTTCACGGACCGCCCTCCTCCCTGACCCCATCTCCTGTCCCTTCCCGGTTCACCAGTAACTCTGGCCCCCATTGTTTTTCCTCAACCACCCAGACGTGTTCGTGTCCCAGAGCCTGTGCGGTCACTCTGCTGCTCTTCCAACCCTTCCTTATTGTGGGAGGCTCCTTTCATCATTATTCAGGACTCAAGTCAAAGGTCTGCTCCTCAGGAAGGCTGTAACCCAGCCCAACCCCTTAGTCATTTTCTCTGGATCCTGTTTTTCTCCTTTGCATTTAACATTACAATCTGAGGTTGTCTTGTGTATTTAATTGCTATTTTATTTTCTGTGCCCACCAGAAAAGACAGTACCTTGAGAGCAGGGGCTTGGTTTGTTTTTGTCTCCACCATGTCCTAAGCCCTTGAGCATACCTGACCCATTGCAGGTATTCACTGAACATTTGCTGAATGGATGAAAGAATAATCTAATTTAGTTCTTGCGACAACCTTGTACAGTAGTGTAGCAGAATAAAGGTGACTGCAAATTCTTTGTTACTGCTCCCAGGGCAAGGGGGAGGCTCTCTCTTCTACCTGGGAATCTGAGCTGGGCCTGTCACTCACTTTGACCAACAGAATTTGGTGGCAGAAATGAAGCCATGTGACTTCTGAAGGTAGGTCTTAGGAAGCCTTTCATCTTCCATCTGGGTCTTTCGGAACACTTTCTCTGGGGAAGCCAGTAGCCTGTAAGAAGTCAGACTAGCCTGAGTTGGCCATGCAGTCAGGAAGCCCAAGCAGTCACGTGGTGCCAGACTAGAGAGTGAAGACACCATCTTGCACATCCAGCCCCATTGAGTTCAGATGAGTCTGGCCCCAGCTGCCCTCAGAATGGGGCCACGCAAGGAAGCCCTGCCCAGCTGAACACAATCAGGGACATAACTGTGAGAGATTATAAATCATTTTAAGCACTGAGTTTTGGAGTGATTTGTTACATGGTGGTAGATAAGTAGAATAGGTAGAAACATTATCTTCACTTTTCAAAGAAACCAAGGTACTGAAAGGTCAAATGACTTACCTAAGGTCACTTGGCAGAGTTTGGGAATTCCAGCATAGATTGTGAGGCTGGTGCTTTTCATCTCTTGGCCACACTGCTTTGATGCTAATTCCTGTTTGTTCTGATTTTTTTTTTATAATAAAAGTTGGTGGTCAGTATTAGGTTGAGAGTGGGTTCTGAGAACTTCTTTCCTTCTCATTGCAGATCTTCATAGACAACGAATGGCATGACGCTGTCAGCAAGAAAACATTTCCCACGGTCAATCCGGCCACTGGAGAGGTCATCTGTCAGGTAGCTGAAGGGGACAAGGTGAGAACTGATGACTTACCTTAGGGCAGGGATGGGTTTGTATATTTTTTTTTAAAACAGAGTCTCACTCTCCTGCCCGGGCTACAGTGCCATAGCATCAGCCTAGCTCACAGCAACCTCAAACTCCTGGACTCAGGCAATCCTCCTGCCTCAGCCTCCCAAGTAGCTGGGCCTACAGGCATGTACTACCATGCCCGGCTAATTTTTTCTCTATATATTTTAAGTTGTCCAGAATTTCTTTCAATTTTTTTTGTAGAGACAGGGTCTCACTCTTACTCAGACTGGTCTCGAATTCCTGAGCTCAAATGATCCACCTGCCTCAGCCTCCCAGAGTGCTAGGATTATAGGCGTGAGCCACCACGCCCAGCCGGGTTTGTTTTTTATTTTCTGTTTTTGTATGGTTGAAGCTTTACCATATGCATATATTACTTTCACAACTAAGATATGCCAACAAAAATTTTGGTAAATGAGCTGGATGTGGCGGCTCATGCCTATAGTCCTAACTGCTTGGGAGGCTGAGGCAGGAGGATTGCTTGAGCCCAGGAGTTTGAGACTAGCCTGGAAACATAGTGAGTCCTGTCCCAAAACAAAAACAACAAAAAAATTTTGAGTAAGTGAATCAGCAGAGGGTTGATAATTCATATAGTGTGGAATTGTCAACTTGGAAGTGAATTTGGGAAACATCTCCTTTCCAGATCTGGAAGTTGAAGGTGAGAGAAGGAAGATGCACAGCTAGATGGAAATCTTATTGGGTAGAATTTGGGTCTCCTGAGATCCAGCTCTGGTGTTGGTTTGAATTATATATACTGGTAGGAATTAAAAAAAAGTAATAGTATGTTAAAAATTTTAGTAAAAATATTTTATTTATTTTTTAACAGGAAAGGCGTGAAAAATAATTCAAGAATGCTCCCTGCCCTCTTCTTTAAGACAGCCCTTTACATTCATGTGTTAGGCCTTGCCTCCTTTGCCAAAAGCAAAATACAAATATTTTTTTGGTTCAGAGGGTAGCCTATGGTAAATGTGTTTAATATGAATGAAAACCCTGTTCCCTGCCTCCTGATTCACACCTCTTGATATAGAAAATGAAATGCTGCTGTTTTGATTACTGCTTCCCTAAGGAGTGGGTCGTTGGTGAAACCTGCATTTGTTGGAGAATGCTGGTCATCTTAGAAAGTTCATTTTTGCTGGCCTTACTTCCTTAGGAGTCAAATTCTAAATACTTTTTACATACTGACCCCTGGGTGCCTCTCCTTCCAAAACTCTTAGAACCTGTCAGGATTCTTGTTCCCACCCCAGCTTCTGGAAAGGAGAGAGAAAGGGTTGTGTTATTCACCCCGTTGCTGAAATGTGCAGTTCGGCAGGTGGAGCCCTGCCTACGGGCTACAAGGACTGTTTGCGGGCAGATTTCCTGCACAGCTGGGTGCTGGCAGCCCTCTGGATGTGTTTCACAGTGAGGAGTGAGGTATTTGGAGGTGGTTATTGCTGAGAAGGCCTGAGCTTCCTCTGTGGGTGTTTTCTAGGAAGATGTGGACAGGGCAGTGAAGGCTGCCCGGGCTGCCTTCCAGCTGGGCTCACCCTGGCGCCGCATGGATGCGTCCTACAGGGGCCGGCTGCTGAACCGCCTGGCCGATCTGATTGAGCGAGACCGAACCTACCTGGCGGTGAGTCCTCACCCTCTCTCTCCCTTGAGTCCCACATGGTGAGTGGGCTTGTAGCATCCTGTGAACACATCCTGGGCCACTTTGCTGACATGTGACTATTCAGAATGGCATAGAATGGACACCTTTGGGGTATGACCTGCACCAACCAGAGGGGCGTCTCAGTGTCTCCCTCCTTTGATGCATGGGTTTGGCTAAGAAAGGTGGAGTCTGGGGCGAGAGAGAAGAGCTATGCTGGGGAGGCCCTCCCAGGAGAGAGACCCCAGGGATGGACACCTCTCCCTGAGCCCCTCCATGGTGGGCCTTCTCCCTGGCTTCAGGAGGCAATGCCTTCCCCTCCCCAATCTGTCATGCACATAGCAGTCAGAGTGAACCTTCCAAAAGGCAAGCTGTACGATGGCACTCCACTCTTAAGCCTTGCGTGGCACCCTGTATATTTAGGTTAAAGTCTTCAGCATGGTCTACAAGACCCTGCCTGGTGTGGCTCCATCACCTGGGTCATGCTGGACTGTGGCGTCACACCCGACCCAGCTCCTCACCAGCCTTCCCTCTGCACCTGCTGCTCCCTCCGCCTGGGTGCTCTTTGCCCCATTGCCGTTTGTGCCATTCCCTTTGCCTCCAACGTATCCTTCAGGCTTGAGCCTAACAGGCTCCTCTCCGGTTGCTGTTTCTAGAAGGGGCTGGGCAATCTGGCCTTCTCTTTCGAGCTAGTGCTCTTCACACGTGTGACTGATGACTTGTGTCATCATTCACAGTCTCTTTGCTCTGTAAGCTCCATGCTTTGTATTCGCAGCACCTGGATCTGGCAAGGAGCAGAAGCTAAAAGAATGTGTTTGCGAAAGGACTGAGTGAGAAGTTGGTGCCTCCTGCCTCCCTTCCTCCTCCTCCCTGCCTTTGCAGAGGCCAGGGCAATGGCCCAGAAATGCCCACAACATTCAGTGGCACAAAGGGGACTCTGACCCTTGGCTTCCACCAGCCCTTGTCAGTCCAGGCCTCAATGCTATTTATCAGCCTGTTCACTTCGTTTCATTCCTGCACCAACATGTCTCTGCTGATCTTATTCTCTTCTCAGGCCCTGGAGACCCTGGACAATGGCAAGCCTTATGTTATCTCCTACCTGGTCGACTTGGACATGGTTCTCAAATGTCTCCGGTACCGGTTCAAGTTTCCTGTTTTTTGTTCCAGCAGTGCCAAAGGGGAGGGAACATGGTTGGGAGGTAGAAATTGAATTACAGAAATGCAAGAGGATCACAGGAGTTGGAGAAGCCTTACTCCATTTACACTCCATTTAGTGGGAAAATCCCTCAATATCAAAATGTGACTTAGTCATAAACATTTTCTCTTTCTTTTTAAGTCACTTTTGGTAATTTATGTGTTACTTGGAACTTATCTGTTTTATCTAGGTTATCTAATTTGTCGGTGTACAAATCCTTTTTTATTTTTGTAAGGTCTGTAGTAATGTCTCCATTTTCATTTCTGCTTTTGGTTATTTGAGTCTTCTCTGTTTCTTAGTCTCACTAAAGATTCGTCAAGTTTGTTAATGTTTTCAAAGATCCAAACTTTTGGTTTTGTTGATTCTCTCTGTTGTTTTTCTATTCTCTATTTTGCCTATGTCTGCTCTAGTCTTTTTTTTTTTTTAGACAGAGTCTCACTCTCGTGCCTGGGCTAGAGTGCCGTGGTGTCAGCCTAGCTCACAGCAACTTCAAACTTCTGGGCTCAAGTGATCCTCCTGCCTCAGCCTCCCAGGTAGCTGGGACTACAGGCATGCACCACCATGCTTGGCTAATATTTTTTCTATTTTTAATTGTTTGGCCAATTTCTTTCTATTTTTAGTAGAGACGGGGTCTCGCTCTTGCTCAGGCTGGTCAAACGATCCGCCCACCTTGGCCTCCCAGAGTGCTGGGATTGCAGGCGTGAGCCACCGCGCCTGGCCTTGCTCTAGTCTTTATTACTCCCTTCCTTTTGCTAGCTTTGGGTTTAGTTTAATCATAAACCTTCTAGTGACATTTTGTTAGAGTCCTTAGGGTATAGGTGACATAAACTGACTCAGCCCAACTTAGGCAATACAGAGAGTCAGGGGACCTCTCATCCAAAAGGTGAATGGGTCTCATTCACCCTGCTGTCTTGCTTCATTTTTTTCTCAGCTACATGTAGACTCTTTGAGGTCCAGTCTTTGTGTTGGGACCTAGCTGTCCACCTTGCTTCTACACACTTGATTCCAGCCAGACTAAGCAGCGGTCTCTTAGTCCTAATGCCAAATTCCTGGGCGAGGGACCCTGAGTGGCTGGCCTCGAGTCTGAGTGGCTGTGGTCAGGGTGGACAGACCATTGTGCAAATAATGCTACTCCCCTGTGACAGGTGGACAGAGGTGGTGGGGAGGAAGCAGTGCCAGGAAAGGAGAGGTTGGACAAGAAAACGGTCGTTATCCTTGACAATGGGGTTGCTCAGCCAGGGTGAGCACGTCTACCAGAGGACAGTGGGCAATGACCAGAGACAGTTTTGGTAGTCTTGAGTGTAGGGGAGGGGTGCTACTGGCATCTAGTGGGTGGAAGCCCAGAATTCTGCTACACATCCTGTAGTACACAGAACAGCCCCCACAATGAAGAATTTTCTAGCCCCAAGTATCAGTAGTGCCGAGACCAAGAAACCCGCTCTGCAAGGATGCCCTAAAGAGAGCAGCCTGGTGAATCTTGGGCAAAGCCTTCCTGAGTTTTAGCAAATATACCTTTGTGCTAATGAAATAATTGTTCTGAGGCATGCAAAACACATGTGATGCAGACCGTGTTTATACAGATGTGAGGGGAAGGACGCGGCAATGTCGGACTTGCATAGATTGGTAACTCCCTGGCTAGCTTCTCTCCAGGGTCACAAACCCATGTTCAAACCTTGCCAGACACACTCATTTTAGAAATCTTCTTTTACCCCACACACTGCATTGTTCCCTCATCTTTCATTTTTCCTGCTTCCCTGAACACATAACCATTATAAAACTATAAATACACAGCTGGTTTTCTCCCCCAGCTCTGGTTTGCTGTGCTTTTCCATCACTTGTGTCCCTGAGTGTCTAGATAATGAGCTTCACAAGGGGTGGGGCCCAGTGGGTGGTTCCTGTTTGTCTGGGATTATCCAGGTTTGGGATAGGGCCCTACATACAGGAGGTGCTGAGTGTCAGATGGGGCCACACTTCCCCACCAGATTTGATCCACGGGGCTCAGATGCTTGTGTGTGGTGCTGGGCTGGTACAACAGTCACATTTTAATAAATCTGGATGTTTATTAAAAATACTGATTTGTGGGCCAGGTCCAGTGGCTCACACCTGTAATCCCAGCACTTTGGGAGGCTGAGGTGGGAGGATCACTTGAGGCCAGGAGTTTGAGACCAGCCTGAGCAATAGGGCAAGACCCCATCTCTGAAAAAAAATTATCTGGGTGTGGTGGTACCTGCCTGAGTCCCAGCTATGTGAGAGACTGAGGCAGGAGGATCCCTTTAGCCCAGGACTGAGAGGTTACAGTGAGCTATGATGGGGCCACCACACTCCAGCCTGGGTGACAGAGCAAGACCCTTTCTATAAAGGAAAAAAAAATACTGATTTCTGGGCATCATCCCCAGAGAGCCGGATTGAGTAGGTTGGAAATGGACCCCTGGAATTTGGTGGTTTTTTGACAAGCACCCTATGTGATTCTGAGGCCTAGAGGTTAGCTACCTAGAGTGGATAATTGTGACCCTAGCAGTCATTTAAGTCTTTCTGGGAATAAGCCAAAAGCAAAGGGAGTTATCAGAAAGGCCCACTTGGACCAATTTGAGTCTTCTCTTTCTGCCAGGATTTGCAGGGGTCCCCGACAGTCACTGATTAGCTTTGCTTTGCTCTCTCTCTCTTTTTTAAAGGTATTATGCCGGCTGGGCGGATAAGTACCACGGGAAAACCATTCCCATTGATGGGGACTTCTTCAGCTACACTCGCCATGAACCCGTGGGGGTGTGTGGGCAGATCATTCCAGTGAGTGCCACCCTCTCTGGGGCTTCTCTAGGAGGGCCGCGAGATTCAGCAGTCTTGCCCAGGCTCCTCGCAAAGGTGGAGGTTCGGGCGTGGCCTGTGTAGTGGTTGAGAAGATGGGCTCTGACAAAGCCAGCTCAGGTTCTCATCTGAGCCTTGCCACTCGCGAACTCTGTGACCTTGGGCAAGTGCCTTATCCCCCTGAGCCCCAGTTTCCCCATCTGAAGAGTGGAAATGAACATAGTACCTGTCTTAGGGAGGAAATGATTAGGGCTTAGCACGGTGCCTTGTGCAGAGAAGCACTCGTAAACATGAGTCACTGTCATCATCACCCACCACCTGCCCTGTCCATCCGTCTTAAACCTACAGTCCAGTTGTGGGGCATGCACATGGTTCAGAGAACTTGAGGCTGCTTCTGCTCTGTGGCACGTTCTGCTCCCTGGTATCTGTAGCTCTCTGAGGGAAGGCTTGGCTCTCAGGGGTGGCTGTTATTGCAGTGGAACTTCCCGCTCCTGATGCAAGCGTGGAAACTGGGCCCAGCCTTGGCGACTGGAAATGTGGTTGTGATGAAGGTAGCTGAGCAGACGCCCCTCACCGCCCTCTATGTGGCCAACTTGATCAAGGAGGTATGGGGCTTGTTCCAACCTTGACCTCTAAATGCCCTTGTTTGGGTTTGCTCTAAAGGAGTTCTGAGGAAGGACCTCAGAGGCCCCACACGGGGGTGTCGGTAGAGCCCCACGTCACCATACACGAACCAAGGTGGCTCCCCTCGTCTGTTGTCTATGTTGGGCTTCATTGCAAGATCCCCTGCGAAGAGTGAAAACCGTCATTCTAAAGGAAAGCTGTGGCGGAGGGGCAAGCCACAGGAACCCGAGGAAACGGGCTCCTTGTCCGTTCCGTTGAGAATTCCCATGTAGTACACCATAAAACCGGCTTCTGCTCGTGGGTGTCCTTGGCACACTGTCTTAGCCTTTCTGGGAAGGGGTGTGTTCCTCCGTTCAGGCCCTTGGAACATGAGGGTGATGCGCAGTGTCCCCTGGCTGTTTGCTCACAGGCTGGCTTTCCACCTGGTGTGGTCAATATTGTCCCTGGATTTGGCTCCACTGCTGGGGCTGCCATTGCCTCCCACAAGGATGTGGACAAAGTGGCATTCACCGGTTCCACCGAGGTAAGGCATCCCTGGGACCTCAAGCTTTTGGTGTGTTTGGCTCAAGCTCCCACTGTCCTCAAAGGATGATACATTCAAGAGAGTCCTGGGTGTGGTGTGGAGGGTCTCTGCTCTGAGGTCCCAGGAGAGATGGGGCTGGGTTGAGCCCTTTGCGGTTTGGTTGCCACTCTTGCTGCTGAGGGGAGGACCCGGCATCCCATGTGGAATAAGGAGGCTGGGACTGGCTAGACTAAAGCCCAGAGCTGACCACCTGCCCCATGTCAAAGCACCATGATGGTGCCAGGCTCCTTGACCGGCACTGCCATTGTGGTTAAAGACTGTGGGCTTCAGAGAGACATGAGTTCAAATCCTGGCCTTGCTGTTACAACATGGGTTGATTCACTGGATGTCTTTCAGGTTCTGTGAGGGTGGCAATATCTGTGTGGTGGAGACAGTGTGGACAGGGCAGAGGGGAAAATAATGGGCTTTGGAGTCAAAATAACTGAACATTGCTCACCAGCTGTGCAACTGCAGGCAAATCACGTAGCCTCTTGAAGCCTCCATTTCCCCATCTGTGAAATGGGGACAGTAACTGTACCCATCTTGCAGGATTAGCGTGAAGGTGAGATAAAGCTTCCAAGGTGTTTAGCCAAAAGTGTTTCATGAGTGAATGAATGAGTGACCGGATGAGGGGTATTGTTACACTGCTGTCTGCCAGACACTGGAGAGACAAAGACCAATTAAGATGTGATTCCTTAAACATAATCAATCTCCTGGAAAACAGGGATAGAATTCCTCTAAAGACATGAACTTTTTCCTCTCCCCGAAATCTTGGAAGGTGTCATCGCGTGACTTCTTAGAAGGAATGCCAAATGGTTTAATGAGTGTGAGCTCCAGACAGTTCCGCCTGCCACAAGTACACATTCAGACATTCAGTCTGCACGTAGGGATGGCAGCCCCGGGGAGGGCAGCGCGGTGGCCAGGATAATGTGGTCGGGTTCTGTGCTTAGTCACCGCCTAACTTGATGCCGAGAGGTGATGATAAGACTCTCACAGAGGGAGTGGTTTCCTGGTGGGGATAGGTGTGTTCATTCAGCAAATAAGCACAGGGAGGCTTTGTGCCAGGCTGTGGGAAGTGAGAAGTGACACAGTGAGAAGTGCCCTGCTACGTCGCACGGAGCCTGGCATGCTCGGGGACAACTCTCTGGACATCGTGAGGAGAAGGCTAGGTAGCAGGTCTGAACTGGTGCTGGAATCAGCTGCCCGAGTATGAATTCTGATCTCACGTTAACCAGCTGTGTGACTTCGGGCAAGTGACTTGACCACTCTGGGCCTCATCTCCCACATCTGAAAATCAAGAAGAAGAGTCTCCCCCACTTCCCAGGTCATTACGAGGGTCAAATTTAACACAAAGCACAGTGCCTGGCACATAGGCACTGCTTAGTGCGCAGAAGCCATATGACAATGACTCTATTGCTGTGGTCATTGTCATCCCAAAAGCTCGGGGGGCGGGACAGCTCAGTGAACAGCTAGATTTGGTGGACTCTCCAGGTCTCCTGTAATCCAGGTACTTGCCCAAGTTGTGGGGTGTTCTGCTCTAGGTCTGGGTAGAGTGTCTGGCTCCCCCTCGCTGAAAGCTGGGCTCGGTTTCTGTTCCCCATAGGTCGGCCACCTAATCCAGGTTGCTGCAGGGAGCAGCAACCTCAAGAGAGTGACCCTGGAGCTGGGGGGCAAGAGCCCCAACATCATCATGTCCGATGCCGATAGTAAGTGTTGGGCTGGGGGGCAGGCCCGCTCACTCCCGCCGTCCTCGGCACCCAACGGCATCAGTTTCTGCCGGGCATCGGGCCTCAGGGTGACGGCCAGACTCCAGCACAGTCTGGCCGTGGTCTGTCCTCCAGCCTCTTCCTTGGGGCTCCCTTGGGTCCAGCCTGCATCCAGCTGTGCTGCACCCCTGCCTTCTGACTAGACCACCCTGTTGCCATCACGTCCTTTGTCCTTATCTGCAGGGGGCTCCCAGATTGGCCCTCTACCCTCCATGTCTGTGGCGCCAGCAGGCACCAACCCTGATGGTGGTGGGAACAGGCTATATGGGGAGGCAACCACTGGGGCCAGGGTCCGCCTATTCTCACTGTCACCTTTCTGTCCCCTGTCCCCTCCCCGCAGTGGACTGGGCCGTGGAGCAGGCCCACTTTGCCCTGTTCTTCAACCAGGGTCAGTGCTGTTGTGCTGGCTCCCGGACCTTTGTGCAGGAGGACGTTTACAATGAGTTCGTGGAGCGGAGCGTTGCCCGGGCCAAGTCTCGAGTGGTCGGGAACCCCTTTGACAGCAAGACGGAGCAGGGGCCGCAGGTGAGCCAGGCAGCTGCAGAGTGCTCTTGGTGTCCAGGGCTAGCATAAGAAGCACAAAGGGCCTTGGGCTTGGAGCCAGGTAGGACTGGGTTCAAGTCTCAGCTCTGCCATGTCATGGCTATGTGCCCCTGGGAAGCCACGTTTCTTCTCTGAGCCTCCATTTCCGGTCCCTGAGACCTGCCCCGCCTAATTCACAGGGTGGCTGCAAGTGGAAATTAATCCTGGGAGCACGTGTGAATTGCACATATATAACAAATACCAGGAGCATCTGCAAAAGGAGAGGTGTGTTTCCTGGACCTTGGCCATCCGTAAAAACACATTTACCAAACAATACACAGATGTGTAAACTGTGGTTGTCTCTGGGGAGAGAGCTGAGGGCCATGGTATGGGTAGGACAGGGACTTTATTTCACTTTATATTCTTCTGAGCTGCTTCATTTTTTTTCATACCATGAGCATGTGTTCATTTTAATCCGTAAAACTAGTGTGAATAATAATTATTATAAAAGTAAACCCCGTGCCCATCACCACCACCTCCTCTCCCACTTGGGTCTGTATTCCAGCAATGTCCTGGGCTCGCTCCTTGTAGGGCCTGTGCTGGCCCCTCCAGCCACACCCTCCCACGGGCCCAGGGGTCACAGGGCCAGGGATGTACCTGCCCTGGCCCTGGTCGCCCCTTCTGGACCTCACTCCGGGCCCCACCCTCCTAAGGGTGCTCTGTACTGCTAGCATCCACTCCCCAGGCTCTAGGGCTGGCCAGGGGCAGCCTGCCCCCTTTTCCTCAATTAGTTGACTTTATTTTTTAAGACAGTTTTAGGTTTACAGAACACGTGAGCTGAAGGTACAGAGAGTGCCCATGTACTCCTCTCCCAGTTTCCCTTTTATTAACATCTTGCGTTTGTGAGCATTGAGGAGCCAATATTGATACGTCATTAATTAGAGTCCAGAGTTTACATTAGGGGTCACACTTCGTGTTGTGCATTCAGTGAGTTTGACAAATGTGTAATGACGTGTACCTACCATTCCGCTATTGCAGAGAATAGATTCACTGTCCTGTGTCTTTCTTCTTCCCACCCTGCTTATTCATGACCTTGGCCCATCTCCTAGCTGTCTTATCGCCCGCGTGAGTCTAAGCCTGATGCCTAGGAAGGGTCTGGACCCAGCCTTCCCATAACTCTGGGCTCTTTCTCCTGCAGGTAGACGAGACTCAGTTTAAGAAGATCCTTGGCTATATCAACTCTGGGAAGCAAGAAGGGGCGAAGCTGCTGTGTGGTGGGAGGCCTGCCGCTGACCGTGGCTACTACATCCAGCCCACTGTGTTTGGAGATGTGCAAGATGGCATGACCATCGCTAAAGAGGAGGTCAGCATCTGGGCTAGCGCCCCGGGAAATGGTCCTGGGGGTGAGGAGAGGTGGATAGTTCAGTCTAGCACCTTGACTCCATGACCCATCTGCTAGCTTTGGACCAGATCTTGGCTCTGTGCCTAGAACAAGTTATTTACATTTTGCATCTGATCTTGTCACTTTCCTCTTCAGCCTGTATGGCCACCCACTATCTGGGAGAATAGATAAATGCCCTAGCAGAGCCTTCGGGTTCTGGCCCTGAGGGCCATGAGTCTAGGAAGGAGTTGCCTGGCCTTCTCGTGGCCTTCCTGTACACAGTACTCACGTTAGACCAAAGGGCTGACTCCCCATGTAATGACATGGCTTTGATGTTGCCCCTCAGTGCTCACTGTGAATGCAGGTCAGCAGCTCTAATTCATTTCACAAATACGAATGCCAGGGCGAATGCCTGCTCTGTGCCGGGCTCCCTGCAGACCCTGAGCCACGGGTACATCCAAGATGTGTCCTCTGCCCTCATGGAGCTCAGACCTGCTGCTTGTCCCCCAGCTGGGTTAAGCCCTTAGCAGCCCCATGCAGGGAAAATGTGATGCCGCATCCTTCCGTGTATAAGTCAAACTAATGTTAAAATGCAAAGGCAGAGTAAGAAAGTCCAGCACAATTCTTCCCTTTTCCCATCATGACTACTTGGATGCTTTTCTTTAAAATCTCAGATATTGGTTGCCAGGAAGGGCAGGGGCTGCCCTTTGCTCATGCCTAAAGTGTACTCCAACCACGATGAGCTCCTGGCTGTCCTCGCCCACCTCTGTCAGTACACTCTCCACTCCTGGAGTCAGCCAGTTCTTTAAGGAGTTCCTTCTAGTGGAGAGTGGGATTTAGTGAGAATAGGCACCAGGTGTGTTTGTGCTGGGCTCTCTGTTTCCCTCTCTGTTCCTCACCCCACTCAGTTTGGACAGTTTTTGCTCCTATTGTATTACAGCTTGGCTGTCACTTCTGCTAGTCCTTCCCTGACACTGTCCTCCCCAGCACCCACTCAGGCCCCTCTGGGCTCCCGTCATCCCCTGCTTGGAGTGACTGCATTATGATCACTTGATGGGGCACTATAACCCCTTACAACCAGTCCCCCCATGGTCGCCTGTGAGAGCAGCGACACCCCAACAGCAGCAGACACACCTGCCACCCACACCTTGGTTTCTAAATACCCTTCTCAATGAAAAGAAATCAGAGTTCCTTAAGAAATGGCTCATTCCAGGGGCCTGGTGTGGTGGCTCATATCTATAATCCTAGCACTGTGGGAGGCCAAGGCAGGAGGAGTGCTTGAGGTCAGGAGTTCGAGACCAGCCTGGGCAAGAGTGAGACCCCATCTCTACAAAAAACAGAAAACTTAGTCGGGTGTGGTGGCACATGCCTATAAGTCCCAGCTACTCAGGAGGCTCACTTGAGCCCGGGAGTTTGAGATCGCAGTGACCTATGATGACACCACTGCAGTCTAGCCCAGGTGACAGAGAACTCTGTGTCAAAAGAAAAAAAAAAGAAATAGAAAAAAAAAATAATGGCTCATTCCAGGAATAGTGTGGGGAAAGCATAAGATAACCTGGAACATCTTGAAAGCAGAGACAACATTTTGTTCATAGTTGTTTCTTCAGCACCTAGCCCATGCCTTGCACATAGATTATATTTGCCGGATGATTGACTTAAATTCTTTGACATTAAATCTATATATCACATGCAAATAACCTATACCTTCCAGGACCGTTTAGAAATAAGATACTGTATGTAAGGCACGGGGCACATGGAAGGTAATCACTCCCCGTTCGCTTCCTCCCCTTTGCCTTCTGGTGAGTTTGGTGGCTGTTGTCTCCCTCTGGAACCGTCAGGGTGTGTCTGGGGGCTCGTCCCCACATCTGGTATCTGAGGTCCCCACCTCAACAGCAGGTGTTTCCATGTTGCCACATCCTCCTCTCTATTCTCTCACCCCAGATCTTCGGGCCAGTGATGCAGATCCTGAAGTTCAAGACCATAGAGGAAGTTGTTGGGAGAGCCAACAATTCCAATTATGGACTGGCTGCGGCTGTCTTCACAAAGGACTTGGACAAGGCCAATTATCTGTCCCAAGCCCTCCAGGCTGGAACCGTGTGGTAAGAGCCTCCCACTGACCACTCACAACCTAGCAGAGATTCTCCAAAGCCAGGGCCTTATAGAATCCAGTGCCCACCATCCCAGAATGTGGGGAGCTGGGCTCAGTTTCTCCTGGGGTCAGGAGATCAGAGCTGAGGGTGCTTGTCGTTGTAATGCTGATTCCAAAAGTGCAGCACCTACTTTATACCCACTAAAATGGCTGTAATTTTAAAAAACAGAAAAGAACAAGTGTTGGTGAGGAGGTGGAGAAATCAGAACCCTCATATATCGCTGGCAGGAATGGAAAACGGTGCCTTCAGTGTGGAAAACAGTCTGGCGGTTCCTTAGGAAGTTAAACATGGAGCTACATATCGCCCAGCAATTCCACTGCCAGGTGTATACCCAAGAGAGATAAAAACACATCCACATAAAAACGTGCACATGAATGTTCACAGCAGCACTATTCATGACAGCCATAAGGTGGAAACAGCCCAGATGTCCATAACAGATGCATGGGTAAACACAGTGTGGACCATCCACGCACTAGAACATGATTCAGCCATAAAAAGGAAAGAAATACTGATGCTGTAGCCTGGATGAAGCTTGAAAACATGACACTAAGTGAAAGAACACAGACTCAAAAGGCCACATACTGTGTGATCCCATTTATATTAAATATCTAGAATAGGCAAACCCATAGGGACAGCAAGTAGATCAGTGGCTACCAGGGGCTGGAGGAGAGAGGAATGGGGAGTGAGTGATTATTTGGCACAGGGCTTCTTTTGGGGGTAACAGAAATATTGTGGAATTAGACAGTGGCGATGGTTGCACAACATTGTGAATATGCTGTAAACCACTGAACTGTATACCTTAAAATGGTGAATTTTAAATTTAATTTAAATTTAATAACTTTTTTTAAACTGAAAGAAAGGAAAAGCTTAGCACCTAATTAGCCAAATGATTAGTTCGAATTGGAAGCTGTTCTGTTCATCTGTGAGCACGTCATGAAGGACAAAGGTGACTTCGGGCTTTATCTCATGGGGCTTGCTTTGGATTCCTCTGTAGCTGGTTGTTACCACAGTGCTACCCATTCGTTTTTCCTCAGTAAGATTTGAGAGCAATGCAAGGAGTCCCAGGGGTATAACACATAACCCCCAACAGTGGTTTCTGCAATCTCATTTCAAATTACAGGGTCAACTGCTATGATGTGTTTGGGGCCCAGTCCCCGTTTGGCGGCTACAAGATGTCGGGGAGCGGCCGGGAGCTGGGCGAGTACGGTCTGCAGGCGTACACTGAAGTGAAGACTGTGAGTACAGGGCCTGCCCTGGGTGCCACTCCTAGACCTCTCCCTCCAGCTTGAGGCCATCAGTATTTCTTACTATTATTATAATAATTTCTCTTTTTTAGCCCAAGAAGCTACAAGAGAGGGTAAAGACCCAGTCTCTGCTCTGTGCCATAAGAACTAACTAGGGACTTGCCCCCCACCAGCCTTACATGGTCATTTTGCCAAGGCCTAAAAAGCAAGAGAGGAAGGAAAGACCCCAGTGGGCAGAAGCAGCAAGGAAAAGCTTCTAGTAAGAATCGGCAATTAGGCATTAGATATCAAGGGCCTTAACCATCTCATAGCCTTTGGTTTTGCAATTTCAGTGCTGGGAATACAGCCTGAAGGACAAATCAGAAATGCAAAGAAAGTAAAAGTTCCATAAATGTTCATCATGGCATTATCTCTAAGAGGGAAAAATCAGATATAACCTAAATGCCCAGTAAATTATGGAACACCTCAATCATGGAGCATTGAGTAGCCATTAAAAATGTTTTTATAGAATATTTGATATGGAAAATGCTTATCCTTTAAAGTAAAAAGCAGGACACAAAGTAATATACATGCAATATAAGCCCAATTTTAGAACTATATACGCACATCTGTAGATACTCAGATACATTCTTTCATAAATGTAAAAATTACAGGAAGGAAATACACTAAAGTGAAAATGATTTTCTCTCTGCAGTGAACACTAATTATAGTTTAACCAGGAAATATAGACTCAAGTGATATTTAAAGAAAGAGATAGGGATTGAGCTGGGCTTTCTCAGGATTGCAAAAGAGAAGGCTCAGGGCAGGACAGCCAGCTGGGGAGCAGGAGAGAAAAGGCAGACGCCATTCATTCAGGATGACAGCACTAAGCCTCAGACTAGAGAGACATAGATGACACAGCCTGTGCTCTTGAAAAGCTCACTGGAATAAACTAAACGTGTTTGCTCATTTAGTGTGGAAACTTTCCAGTGTATGCAGGAAGAGGTATGATAGCATCACAAGCCCCTGTGTCCCCACCATATGGTGGTGACAAAGACAAGCTCACAGGCAGCCTTGCTTCCTGCATACCCCGCCAACTCCCAGTACACATACTTCATATGGTGCAGGAGCAGAGCCCGCTGCAGCAGCAGGTGGCCCATGATGGTGGAAAGCTTGCACTGGGTTTTCGGGGATGACATTGGGTAGAAAGAGCCAACTTGAAGTGATGGAGAGTCTTAAATCTTGGAAGGTGATTAGTTTTAAGGAGGAGACGTCTGGGATGCCTACGTAGCAAGGTAATAATATTTAAGCTGATACCTGAAGGATGAGCAGAAGTTGAGTTGGTAAGAGGAGGAAGAGAAGAACATTCTAGACAAAGAGCATGGTTTATGGAAAGGCCATGGTGGTGAGAAACATGGCTAGTCCAGGAATGGAAGGGAGGTTGCTGGTGTCTGTGAGACACCAGTGAGAGCTTAAGTATATTATTTTTTCCTTGCTTTGAATCTTGTGGAGAAAAATATGAATCTAGGTCAGGTTTCTCCACCTTGGCACTATGTTTGGAGCTGGGTGATTCTTCGTTGTGGGGGTTGCCCTGAGTAATGATGCAGGATGTTTAGCGGCATCCCTGACCTCAACTCCCTGCATGCCAGTATTGCCATCCTCCCATGACAATCAAAAATGTCCACAGACATTGCCAGCTGTCCGCTGGGGGCACGTGCACCCTGGTTGAGAACCACTGGGCTGGGGGGAGGCAGGGTGGCCACAGCCCTGGGGGTTCCTGGGATTGGCCAGT
This sequence comes from Indri indri, assembly GCA_004363605.1. Taxonomy (NCBI): domain Eukaryota; kingdom Metazoa; phylum Chordata; class Mammalia; order Primates; family Indriidae; genus Indri; species Indri indri. The sequence goes on from RJWJ010013332.1 coordinate 30,201, forward strand.
TGGCCAACAACAAGTAAGAAGTTAGAAGTTAGAAATAAGAAAAGCCCCTTTTGCTTATACTAGGGCATCACCTACTGAGGGTGCCTACAGATCACAGGGAGGCATGGAGATCTCATAATTTCTCTGTGCCCCTCTTATAGGTCACAGTCAAAATTCCTCAGAAGAACTCATAAAGAACCCGGCTGGCTTCCTTCCCCATCCAGTGACAGAAATTCTGTTCACCAAGATCAGCAACAAAACCAAGAAAAATGAACCGTGCACACTAAAAATTTCAAAGAAAAGTCCCAGAATTTGAATTGATAAGCAGGGTAGGGTGAAGGGTGTATGGAGAGCCTTTTAAAGTGCAACAATATTGCTGGCTTTCAGGGTCATTTTAAAAAATAGACTCAAATATCTTATCCTGTCTCTCTGATATACTTCCTGTAACTTGCCTTTATGGGAGAAGAAAAAGCCATTGTTTACAATTGTGTTAACATTAGCACCTTGCTTTGTATTCTGGACTAAACCTCATTAAACACAGGCTACTCTTAACTTCCTGACTCTTTGTCCATCTCAATAACCCAAGGAAATGCTGCTAGGCAGGACTACTTTCCCTGCTATTAGTATATATAATTCCTGCCACCTCCCCTGCTATGGGTAAAGAGCTTTTGTTTCATGCATTTGATTAACAAATACCTCTGGCCTGTCTACCTGTGGCAGGCCCTGAGGCAGGCTCTAGGGACAAAACCTAAACCGGACACCCTCAGAGAGTGGGGAGGTAAATCAGGAAAGAGATGTTGAATGTCCAAGGTTGGTTCTATTTTGTAAGTTCAAACACTTGGTCAGACCAAATGAGACAGGGTCATGCCAGACCGATTTCAAAAGAGATTGATTTGGAAACCAGATGTCAGTTTATTCACTTAAGTCAGATCTGTATCTTCACTAACCAGTCTCCTCTCCAGAATGCTGCCTTCCTTTAGTCAAGGTACCTGGCAAATTAGTAGTTAGTTTTCTTAGTCCTTGGTCACTGGAAGATCCCCTGGTGAGGACTGGAGTTGGAGCAAAAAGAGGTGAATTATAGAAGTAGTTTGTTAAGTTTGTGATCACAGATTCCTCAGAATTTGAGGAAAAGTTTGACCCTCTCCAAAGAAAAATGTGCCTTCTGTTTAATTTTTGTTCCCAGTGTCTGGGGATGCTGAAGCTCATTAGCTGACCCTGGCTGTATTTCACCCAGGCTGAGCCACATCTTCATAACCAATCCTTATTCCACTAAAGATCCATTTTATTTTTTGAGAGATAGGGTCTTGCTCTATCACCCAGGCTGGAGTGCAGTAGCCCAATCATGGCTCACTGTAACCTCAAACTCCTGGGTTCAAGCACTACTCCTGCCTCAGCCTCCCCAGTAGCTGGGATTATGGGCATGAGCCACTACACCTAGCTAATTTTTCTTATTCTTTTAGACATGGGGTCTCACTATTTTGTCCAGGCTGGTCTCATGCAGTCCTCCCACCTCAGCCTCCCAGAGTGCTAGGATTACAGGTAGGAGCCACCACACCCAGCCTGGTAATTAGCTTATACCTGTGGTTTTGAAGTGGAAAATTCCACTACTGGGCTTTTGTCCTTTACATTCCTTACCTGAGGCCCCTCCTCCCCTGCGACCTTTCCCCTCATAAATCACCTGTAGCAATTAGTGTACCAGGCTGTAAAGTAACTTAGGACTCTGCCTCACCAAAGTTAACCCTGTTGTAACCGTGCCCCTCCCCCTTAAGCAGAGTATATAAAAGACTGCAATGCTCTTTGTCTGGTGCTCAGAATTTGGAGGGAAAAATCCCCTTCTGAGCCCGCTGGCATATAAACCTGTTTTTGCCAATATTTCTGTGTGCATGTCGGCCTATTCCCGGTCATCTCTGCCGTAAGAGTTTAAGGTCCACCTTTGTAACTAGGAGTGGAGCCCCATAGTCTACCTGGGCTGAGAATAAGGGAGGCAGGGATCCCTGTAAGAAAATCAGGGCTATTGCCTGAAGAAGAGAACACGGAGACTGGAGAGTCCCCTACTGAGGGACACTGATGCCACTGCCAATCTTTTAGTACTACAGACACTGCTGCGAAGGACCCCATTAGGAGCGAATTGGAAAAGATAGAGAATGCAATGCTTCCTGCCTCCTAGGCATGTGCATCAGACTCACTATACCTGTAAGACAATCAGCTCTTTTAACCAATGAATAGGAAAGGAAATACTAGCTATGAAGAAAAGTCCATACTGTTGAATTCGACATCCTAGACAATTATTAATCTCCTTGCACTTTTAGTGACAGGAACCAATTAGAACCTTAAGTAGCCATCTGAAGTAAAAAAGTTCTCAGCTTATGAACCACCTAATCTCTCTGGGTATTTGGATGTGGGTCAGTCACAGGAGTATTGGGTGTAAAGCTGCTGTTTCTGGGTAGAGCCTTGACAGGCCCTCAAGAGGAAATTCTGGTTGAACAAAGGACACAGGAAGCTTTTCATGCAGCCTGGAGAACTCAGCTGAAGAGGCGCCACCTCTTGGGCCATAAGTAGAACTACAGTGCTATCCTCTGAGAGCTGACAGGACAGACCTACCCGCGGGTGTCCTTCAGACGATGTTGCATATAACTCAGCTCTACACCCGGCAGGCAATGCAATGAGGGAATCAAGAGGCCAGGGTCATATCCCCAAAAGAAGTGAAAACGGGGACGCAACAAAACCTTGTACACGAATATTCACAGCAGCACTATTCACAACAGCCAAGAGGTGGAAATAACCCAAATGTAGGAAATACTGATACATATGGGCATGAATCTTGAAAACCATCATGCTAAGTGAAAAAAGTCAGACACAAAAGGACAAATACTGTATAATTTCACTTATATGAAATGTCTAAAATAGGCAAATCCATAGAGACAGAAAGCAGGTTGGTGGTTGCCAGGGGCCCTGGAAGCGAATAGGGGTGTGACTGCTAATGGGTTGGGAGTGTCCTTTTGGGGTGATGAAAATGTTTTGGAACAAGAGGTGGTGGTTGCACAACATTGAGAATATACTGAATGTCACCAAATTGTTTACTTTAAAATGGTAAATTTTATGTTATGTGAATTTCATCTCAATTTAAAAAATCAGGGTCACAGAGCTGGTCAGGGGAACTTGGGCAAGCCATATAACCTCTGGGACTCCATTTCCTCCCTGTCTAGTGACTTCTGAAAGGGGCTGCCTTGCAAAAATAACAGGAAAGTATCTAATCCTACAATTTCCCCCATAACAGCTAAAGATCGATCCTCTGAACTCTCTCTGCTTTTTCTCTCCCTGGCTGACAAGCACCCTGCATGGGTCCATTTCACATCTGAAAAGAGCTGAATAGACAGAAAGGAAATGTAAATCTTTCTCTTTGCATTTGCCAGCTCGCTGCCTTTAAGAATTTGTTTTATAGCCTCAAGGAGTGCCGAGAAGCTCCTGGGCAGACAGCAGGGGTGCAAAGTCTAAGCCTCAGTTTCCTTCCCGAAACCGTATCTCAGGGGTGAGATCATATCCCCAGCGATAAGCCTGACTACATTTCAGAGATAACCAAGTCTCCAGAAGAAAAACAGGAAAGACGGACAACCTGACCTCTTGCAGCTGCCTCCTGCTATTACTCCACAGCAGCTTCTGTTATCAACTGACAACAATCACTATTTTTTTTTTTTTCCTTTCTCTTTGTCCCCATAAAAACAGCAAGTCACTTGGCCTCAGTGTGCCCACCCCACTTCTCTTTTCTGGGTGCAATGCCATCCCTCTTTCTGTCTCACCACTCAACTCCCCTCTTTTTCCCTTTATTTCCCTTTTCTTTCTCTCATTCTTTCACTCTTTCACCTTCTAAAAGATAAAACAAAATTTATACTTTTACATCCTAATCTATGTGTGAGAAGTTTTTCTCCACTCGTGCAATGAGCACCTACTAAGTTTTCTACCCTAACAACTTCCAACTCTCATTTGGTTATTTTGTAAAGGATAAAAGGGAACTGATATTTGTTTATTTATTTTGATTTTATTAACCTTTTTGAAAAGGAAATTAAATATACATGGTAAAAAAAATCAATGAAATGTAAATCTGGTGCCCAATCCTGTGGCCCCCAAGAGGAAATATTTATCATACACTCACTAAATACCAGGAAGTTGGTGCCTTCTTTTCAAGAGCTTCATTTTAAGGAGGAGGAAATGGAGGCTCAGAGAGGCTTAGTGATAGCCCATGGGTCACACAGCTTAAAGTGGCCAAGTTAGGACTGGAATCCAGCCCTTCTGAGTTTGAAGTCAGCACTCTTTCTTATCTGGGAGCTCTCCCTGCAAGATCTTTGCTGGTGCAACTGCACCCAGCTAGCCAGAATGCCAGGCTGTGTGCCCCCTGTGATGGTCTCCTTCTCCTCCAGGACAGCACTTTGCAACCTTGAAGGTGCATCAGAAGCCCCTGCAGCGCTTGTGAAAACACAACTGCTGAGTTCACTCCCAGAGTGGCTGATTCAGAAAATCTGGGGTGGGGACTGAGACTTCCAATTGCTGACAAATTCAGGTGACACTGATGCTGCTGGTCAGGAGGACACCCTTGGGAACCACTGCCCCAGAAGAAATACACTGTCAGCCTTTCCTCCTTCCACATAGAAACCCTCATCTCCTTCACATGAGAGGGATCTCCTGCCTTCAGAAAGCTTTGTATTAAAAATGTTTCCTTTTTACTTGTTATTTTTAAATTATTTCAAACTTACAGAGAACTTGTAAGAACAGTACAACAATCTCTCAGCAACTCTATCTAGATTCATCCATTTTTAACATTTTGCCCCATTTGGACTATTCCTCCCTGCACCCACCCTTTTCTCACCTCGTATATACTTTTTTTTTCTGGGCCATCTATGGGTATGGCCATCATGCCCATTTACTTATTATTTGTGGAAATTACTTTGTTGTGACATAACCAATCACATAAGGCTTGGCATAATGAGGAAGCCTACACAGAGAATAGGTATCTATCTGTTAGCCTGGGTTCAACTGGACAAGCAGGAATTTGTGTGTGTGTGTGTGTGTGTATAATATCAAGGAATTTAGTTTATGGGATTGTGGGGGCTGGGTGGGCAAGTCTGGAATCTATAGAGTGGGCCATAAGGAAGGGCAGGCTGGCTGTCCAGGGTGAGGTATTTCTTCTTCTTCAGGGGAAGCTGTAGAAGCTTCACAGGATTGGATACACCCACCCAGGTTATATCTAGAATAACTTCCCTTGTTTGAAGTCAGCTGATCGTGGACCCTAATCACATCCACACACCACCTTCACAGCAGCCTCTAGACTAGTGTCTGATGTGTAATGGGGGACTATCGTCTGGCCAACTCACCATCCAACGGACCATCACAGTGCCCATCCTCTGACTTACAAATGGAGAACAAAGGCAGTTTTATTCTGAGAGGCAGAGCACTGCACTGGTGTGGGAGGACTCTGCAGCCGCGCTGGCTGGGCTCCAACCCACTGCACAAAATGGAGAGAGAAGAGTACTCCAGAAAGGCCTCCAGATCTAACACAGCCCTCCACTCTCTACAACTTTAACCTGCTCTATTTTTCTTCAGAGCATGTCTCATTCCTTGACGCTGTATATTTATTTATAGCACATAAGCATCATGTATTTGTTTATTTATATATCTCTTCTAATTAGAAAGCTCCATGAGGGGAGGAACTTTTTATTATTACTGTATCCCCAGTGCCTAGAGCAGTGCCCGGCACACCGAAGGGGATACATAAACGTGCCAAACGAAGGCACCAATGTGATGTCTGGCGATATGAGGTTTGCTTGACATATGGCACCTGGCCTTCAGGTGTCTCCAACTTCTACTGTATCTTCCATGCCAGGGCTTGGGGTGAGGAGACCTGGCAATAATAATAATAAGCTGAGAGCCTAGTGGCTTATTTTTAAAGCCATATGAAATGCCATGCACCTGGACATTTGCAGTAACTTCTGTCTCTTCTCTCAGTGTAAAAGGAGAGCAGCAGCTGTGAAATAAGGTATCAGAATTCTCTGGGAGCTGGGCTTTCTGTTCCGGCTCCATAAGGCCACCAAAGGGAGCTCTTGTCGAATGGGTATAGAGTTTCAGTTTTGCAAAATGAAGTTCTGGAGATGAGCTGCACAACAATGTGGATATACTTAATTAACATCACTGAACTGTACACTTAGAAATGGTGAGGATGGTAACATTTTTGTTATATATTTAAAAACATTGTTTTTTTTGAGACAGAATCTCAGTTTGTTGCCTAGGCATGAGGGCAGTGGTGTCATCATAGCTTATGCAACCTCAAACTCTTGGTCTCAAGTGATCCTCCTGCCTCAGCCTCCTGAGCAGCTGGGACTATAGCATGCACCACCACACCCAGCTAATTTTTCTATTTTTTGTAGAGTTGGGGTCTATGTTGCCCAGGCTGGTCCCCTAACTCTTGGCCCCAAGCAATCCTCTCACCTCAGCCTCCCTAAGTGCTGGATTATAGGCATAAGCCACTGCACCCAGCCTGTTACGCATTTTTTAGCAAAATAAAAACATGTTTTAAAAAAGGCTCCCATGTGAGACATCTGAGAAGCTGGTACAGGAGAGGGATGGTGTTTACTCTGTCAGATCTGAGTGGCGAACAGTGGGAGGTGTAGGCAGGAGGCTTTTCCAGGGCAGGGAAGGCTGTGCGTGGAGTGGATCCTGCCCAGCCAAGGAAAGCGCTCGAGCCCAGCCTGAGGAGCCCACGCAGGGACACTGGTAAAATGACAGCTGCACTTGGGCAGGGGCTGGCCCTGGGGACTGCTGGAGCCCCTTCTAACTTGGAGCATCTGAAGGATTTGAGCTGTCTCAAGGTCAGAAGATGCTAGAGCCTTCCATTCATAGGCTTTTGCTATGATATACTTGAGGAACAGAAATTTAGGTCTGAAATCAGGTTGTGCTCTTACGCTCCTAGGAGATGACTATAGCCTGGCGCAGCCTTTCTGGTGGGTGTTCACGACTAAGAACTTATCCAAGAAAACAATCGTGCAAGTGTATGAAGCATGTCAGAATGAACACTTTTGTAACACCAGAGAACTTTAAACAACTTCAATGTCCATGAGAAAAACCAGGAATGCCAACTACAAGCAAACAGGGGACGTTTGGGAAGGATGTGGGACAGGAAGCACAGGCGGCGGTGGGACACAGGACTGAGTCCCTCTGGGCTGGGAGGCTGCTCCTCCCAGCCTCTCTCCACTGCCTAACCGCTTCCATATTCCCAAGGCAGACAAGGACTGCCTCGGCCCGGGACAATGGGGATGGGGCCATGTGACACTCACCTGACATTAGGCCCCTCTCATAAGCAGGGGCTGCTGGCTGATGAGCACCCTGGAGCCGTGGACACCTGCTCCTTAAAAGTATGGCGCTGGACTGACCAGCAGCATCCGCCATCACTGGGCAGCGTGACTGTGCAGGATCCCAGGCCTCACCCCAGACCTGATGAATGAGAATCTGCATTTTAACAAGGTCCTCAGTGGTCAGGATGTGTATTATGTTTGGTAGACAATGACTACTAGGAAGGATAACAGGCTTTCACTTCCCTCCCTCCTTTCCTCTTTGCTCCCTCCCCCTCCCTTTCCTCTTTCCTTCCTTTTAAAACAGCTTTATTGAGACATAATTCAGACACCACAAAATTCACCCAATTTAACACATTAACTGCCATGTGAGTTGTAGTTAACTCACACTAGTTTTGAGCCCGGGGCCTCATGAACCATATGTAACTCACATGTCTCTTTTTCTTGGGACCCGTGTGAACTATTTTTCAAGTTGCATATAACTCATGCACAGAAAACAATAAAAAATAACAAATTTTTCATTAAATTAGAAAGGATTGTTTTGGTTTTGAAGTTTTTATTCTATTTTCGTAATAAAACACCGTAGTCCCAAGGAAATAACTTTTTTTCCAGTGTGGCAATGTGTTAAAGTGTACAATTCAATGGTTTTAGTATATTTGAAGTTGTACATCTCATGCCGCAATCGATTTTAGAACATTTCATTGTCCGAGAAAGAAACCTGGTACCCTTTAGCTGTCATGCCTGATCCCACCCATCCCCATCAGGTCCTGGGAACCACTAATCTTCTTTCTGTCTCCATGGATTTGCCTATTTCACATAAATGCAGTTGTAATTTGTGCTCTTCTGTGTCTGGCTTCTTTGACTCAGCATAATGGTTTCAAGGTGCATCTATGCTGTAGCTTGTATTAGTAACTCATTCCTTTTTATGGCCAAATAATATTCCATTGTACAGATAGACTACATTGTGTTTATCCATTTGTCTGTTGCTTCTGCTTTTGAGCTATTATGAATAATGCTGCTATAAATGTTCATGTACAAGTTTTTGTGTGGACACGTTTTTCATTTCTCTTGGGTTAGGCTTCCATTTCTGTAAAAAACAAATATATTATCACAGCAACTCAGATGTGAACGGGCCCTGCTAGGCAGTTTCTGATGTTGCCCAGTGCTAACCTTGAAACAGGAGTCAGAATTTTTTAGATCCTCCCCAAAGCAAATCCCCAGGCCTTAAAAGCAAATCCTACTGAATAATTTAGTAGGGCAGATAGAGGGGGAGTGACACATCATATTGGGGTTTGGCCTTTCCTTCCTGTCTTTCCCTACTCTCAGACATGATCAAAATCATTCCCTTCTCCCAGCCCAGGGTTTGCCTTTTCCCCTTCCTTCCCCTCCACAGTGCCTCTTCCCTCTTTGTCCTCTCTCCCTCCACTCTCTGGCCCCCTTTCCTTCCTAATGCACAGCAAACCAGTTCTATATAGCTCACACTCTCTCACCCAGTCCCCACTTCAGTCAACAGATCGAGAACCCTTCTTGGGCAATGGTGCTGGCTATAAATGATAAATAATTTTCCTGCCACAAATCACTGTAGTTCTCATTAGTCTGCACATCCTTGACTCTCTCCCCTACAACAAACACACACAAGTGCATATAAACACATCTGGAAGAGGCTGGGCGCAGTGGCTCACACCTGTAATCCCAGCACTCCGGGAGGCCGAGGTGGGCGGATCCTTTGAGCCCAGGAGTTCGAGACCAGCCTGAGTAAGAGCGAGACCCTGTCTCTACTAAAAAAATAGAAAGAAATTAGCTGGACAACTTAAAATACATATAAAAAATTAGCCGGGCATGGCGGCGCATGCCTTTAGTCCCAGCTACTTGGGAGGCTGAGGCAGGGGGGATCACCTGAGTCCAGGAGTTTGAGGTTGCTGTGAGCTAGGCTGTCGCCACGGCACTCTAGCCCTGGCAACAGAGTGAGACTTTGTCTCAAAAAAAAACACACACACACACATCTGGAAGAACATAATGCTACATGGTGTGTGTAAATGATACACTCTTTTATACAACCTTCATTGATTATTTTTACAATGAAGAAGTATTGCCCTTATCCAGAATGTTTGTAACTTTTTTTCACTAATTTTACTATGAGCATCTTTTCTTTCAGTACATATAATAGGCCTCTCTCATTTTCTTTGATGACTACACTGTTACTTAATGTATGAATATATAGTAAACTATTGAACTAATCTATTAATGGATGTTCAAGTTATTTTTATAACCAGCAAACACAAGAGGGAGATTTTCAGTCATAAAAATCATAGTTAAAAAAAGAAAACAGGCCGGGCGCGGTGGCTCATGCCTGTAATCCTAGCACTCTGGGAGGCCGAGGCAGGCGGATCGTTCTGAGCTCAGGAGTTCGAGACCAGCCTGAGCAAGAGCGAGACCCCGTCTCTACCAAAAATAGAAAGAAATTAATTGGACAGCTAAAAATATATATAGAAAAAATTAGCCGGGCATGGTGGCACATGCCTGTAGTCCCAGCTACTTGGGAGGCTGAGACAGTAGGATTGCTTGAGCCCAGGAGTTTGAG
>RJWJ010013333.1:0-10331 GCA_004363605.1 Indri indri
TCTCTACTAAAAATAGAAAGAAATTAATTGGACAGCTAAAAACATATAGAAAAAATTAGCCGGGCATGGTGGCGCATGCCTATAGTCCCAGCTACTTGGGAGGCTGAGGCAGAGGATTGCTTGAGCCCAGGAGTTTGAGGTTGCTGTGAGCTAGGCTAACGCGACGGCACTCTGGCCCGGGCAACACAGTGAGACTCTGTCTCAGAAAAAAAAAAAAAAAAAAAAGCTACCGACCTGATGGAGTTAGCAATAGACTGGTTCCCTGGGGAGCCAGCAAAAGCCAGCTACAACACACCATGATTTTGCACATTTCAAAAAAGGCACCCCCTGGTGGAGGAATTTAAAAAGGCACCCCCACCCTTGAGAAAATTGGGAAAAAAATACCTCTTCTGGGCAGATATGTGCCACATGTACCCTTGGTAAACACATGGCAGGTGCCCAGTCCTCCATTCATAGCTTGTTGAGGGAAATGTGAACTACATTTTAAGCCCATTTACCTCCTTAACTGGAAACCTTTGTACAGTGCACAATCAGCACAACCTTACATGGCAGTCCCAGTCCTGGCTCCGAGTCATAACCACCCTGTAGTTAAGTAAAATGGATGGAATAGGGAAAAAGAGAACCAAGTTACCTAGAAGCCTGAAAGCCTGCCCTATGCAGATAATTATAGGATGATACTGCCAGTTGGAACATTATTTGTTCTTAAAATTAGCCTAATTAATAGAAGGCCATTATTGCTAAAAAGAGCCTCCAACTATACCATTCCAAGGATAGACATAATGGTATGGCTAAAAAGACTCGAGAGATGTGATATCTATGACACTACATATTTAAATTCCTGTCCATTAAATAAATATATTTATCCTTAGTGATTTCAATCCTAATAGTCAAACACAGGCATAATGTGAATGTTTAAATTTAATGTAGTTCTTTACTATCTAACAAGCAGTTTTTCGTGACTTCTATTTAGCCTACCAATTACTCTGTGAAAGTTATCCTCCTCCTCTCTTTTTTTTATGGAGGAAACAGGCTGAGAGATTAAATATTTCACGGTGACTCAGAAAATGGACCCAAGACCAGTTTTTCTGCCGAAATCCCACACTCTTTTTACAACTGTGTGCTTATACAGACATATTTTAATAGTATTGTGAAACAGACACCTGGAGATGTCTCCGAAGATATTTTATTTTATTTTCCATAAAAATATCATTGTACAATGCTCTTCAGAGAGAAAAGTTCCTCAGTGCTCCCAAAATACCATGTGGTTTAATAGTAATCGTCCTCCTTTTAAAAACTAAATATGTAATTGATAATAAGCAACTGATTTCTTGTGAAATATAGCATTTATGTTTTCAAATCTTCTTTGCCTTTAAATTAACTAGAGGTAAGTCCAGTTTAAACCTATACTTTTTGTAATTAGCCAAATCAAAGCTATCATAATTCAAAGATGATAAAATGCTAAATAGTGATGCTGATAACTACTGTCAATTAGCTGGTAAACTGATATGAATCTGCTGTAATAAGATAGTTCTGATTTAGATATAATAGATTTTAGGTAAAACAGAAGAAATTTTTAAAGAATTTCAACTGTATACTAAAAGTTGACCTGGTCAAACTTATTCCGTATTATATTCAGTTGCTCTAATTTACAGCAGGTTGATGCTAAAATAATGACAGACTATGACTGGTCTAAACACAAATGTATTTTCCCCCTTATCTTTCTTTGGGGAAAAAAAGGAAAAGAAAACATTACTCTGTTTACTCAGAGAACAAGGAGAACAGCACCTTCTTCTGAACTCGCTGATTCTCTCAGCCTTCTTGTTATCACAGGTGAGTGCGAGACACCAGGATTTCAGTATGCTGCTCCTGAACTGGAAGGGGGAAGGAAATGCTCCAGCTGTTTTAATCAGTGACATTTATGAACATGCTTCAAAGTGGCCAAAGTGTGCAGCCAGCACAATACCCGAAGCAATCAAAACATTCCTTTTTAAGACCAAGGAACTTTCCTTTGGTTTGATCTACTCTAAAATACCAAATAGATAGGTTTAGGAATAAACTCAAATGAATTGTAATTAACCTTCACCCCAAATTATACATCCTCTACCTGAGGACAAAATCACTGCTCTTGTAAAGATACTGGGGTTGGGGGGAAGCTCAAATGACCCTGTAATTTAGAATTACAACCAGAGAAGAAATACTTCAAGCACAATAGAGACATTCCATCGAAGAGTCACATTCATTTTGGAATGTTTACTTTGAAAACAACTCTTCTGGGGAATTCAAAAGGTACTGAACAAAGCAACATAAAGTCTCGGGTTGTTTTGCAAAATAAAAATATACAATTGAGTAGACCAGATGGCAAAAACATACCCAATTACAATCTAAACACTATATTTAAAACACTTAAATTTTGAAGGCCTGAATATCAACAATCCTTAATCTACTTCTATTTATGATCCTAAAAAGACATTAAATACTCTTAAACCCCCAATCTTCCAAAACACAGAGAGACCCAACAAGCTGGGCTAGTGGTTTATCAGTAGTCACACACAGCTAGACTGAAGTAAATTAGAGATTGCAACCTACACACAAGAGGTCTTTAGGAACTCAGGCTAAGGGGGCACTTTATTCAAACGCACAGCCTGAGAGAAGGGGGGAAAAAGTACCTCATAATCTTCAGCTATGTGGTCCACCTCATCTTCTACCTCAAAGACAATCTAGATTATGGTGCCTCCTCTGAAACTGCCAGTTTATAACAAAACATATTTTGTTTGAAAGCCAAATAGTTCCTTCATTAGAGTGAAGAACAATTATAATTTAGCAGCAATAGAAAACATGACTCCTGTTTTAACCATGGCAAAGAGAAGAGAAAGTGATAAAGTGTCTCACTGGGGAAACCAAAAGCTTCCTCGTTCTATCTGAGTGTATCATATCGTGACCTTGATTCCTCAACCGTCCCTCCGTTTGGCGGTCAGCAAGAAAGTAAAGGTGGCTGTGACAGGGACTGGAAAGAGCTGCTCTGCCCGTCTGCGCCTCTGGCCAGGCCCGCTAGCTGCGTGCCTCACTTTACAGTGCAGGTGTAGCCACGGCTGAACCAGACCATGCCCAGTACGTTTCTTTCTGGCTCAGACACATTCACAAGGAAATTCATGTCAGGGAAGAAACTAAGTGTGCTGGCTCCGGCTACAGCCATAGATCTACCAGCAATTTGGCCCTTGTGTTGTTTCAGATCTCAAGGCAGAAACCCTAATCTCAGCACCTAGTTTCATCCTATTTTCTTCAGAAAAATCCTCCGATTTACTTGAGTACACAGGAAAATATGTGTGAACATTCACTCCTATCCTCCCCACATACATGTAGAGACATACAACAGAAACACATACGTACCTACTCTAGGTTGTCAAGCTAATGTATGCTGCTGAAATGCCTGAAAGGTTACTTCTCATTTAAAAATAAAATTTGACAAATTATTCCCCAAGTATGGATTTGGCCCTAGCAAACTTTTATAAATATAGTTGAAGACAGCAAAAAAAAAGTTTTAAATAGAAGCTGTCTTGAGGGTTTTCCTGATAGATTTTGTTAACGTATATTATTTAAAACAGGCATATCATTAAGGATTATAAAAATAGAAATGTATATATTTGTTAATACATATTCACAGCTTATGCTGGAATGGCTCACAGGAGAAATCATAGTTCATGCAGAAAATAAACATTGCTCAAGTAAATATAAAGATATACGATTAGGTCCATAAAGGCTGACAACTTACAGTCAGTAATCAGCTCATTTGGTTTCTCTTTGTAGGGCAATCAAAAACAGGAAAGGAGGTGACACCTAAACACACTTAGACATATAATTACATGAATTACATGGAAAGAATATAAATTAACCAATACAGCAATGTGGAGCTAAGGTGCAAAAATATAATCTTCACCCATTTTTCTCTACTCGTGTTTTCAAGCATCACAACATGTTAAATGTCATGGGTGGCAACACCAACCAAAACAAGCCTGAATGTTTATAAATTTTCTAAGTGTTGAAAGTTAAAGCAAGATCCTTTGAGACCTATGATCATACATTTTGGCAGAAACTGCAGATTTACAGAGATGACTACTGAGCAGTAGGTAGTAAATGGAGCCAAGAAGTACGCTCTTGCCCATCTGTCCTCCATGGGAATCAGGATATTGGCTTCGATCACTGACTCATTGTTTTATATGATCTTCACCCTGAAAAATAAAGTTACCAATGTAAGAATTTTTTTGTTTTTTTGAGACACAGTCTCACTCCATCGCCCTGGGTTGAGTGCAGTGGCGTCATCACAGCTCGCTGCAACCTCAAACTCCCGGGCTAAAGTGATCCTCCCACCTCAGCCTCCCAGAGTGCTAGGATTGCAAGCGTGAGCCACAGCACCTGTAGGAATGTTTTTAAAGTCAATTAAGTTTGATAAATCTGTTTTTAAATGTATGAATTTTTTTCAGTTTAGTATCAACAGGAAGGGCACTTTTTAAAGATATAGTCTGGTAGAAAAAAAGAGCTAATTTGGCTTTTCTCATTAACTTAGATTAAGGTAAATATTATCTTTCCTAGGAAAAGTTATCAAAAAGCCAATTTCTTCAATTTTATATAAAATTTCTAAAAAATAATTTATGACATTTCCTTATAACTATTTCAAGTGCTCCAAGAATAGTCATAACAATGAAGAAATCAACACATGACAACATCTTCATTTTAAAATCTTTCCAGTTTCTTCAAAAAGTGGTGCTGGGACAACTGAATATCCACATGCAACACGAGGATCCCTACCTCACACCATGTGGAAAATTTAACTCAAAATGGTCAACAAATAAAAGAGCTACAGCCATAAAATTCTTAGAAGAAAACATAGTGGTAAATCTTCATGACCTTGGATTTGGCAATGGAGTCTTAGATATAACACCAATAAGCACAAGTGACAAAATAAAAAATAGATAAATTGGACTTCATCAAAATTAAAATCTTTTGTGCATCAAAGAACATTATCAAGAAAGTGAAAAGTCAGCCTATAGAATAGGAGAATAGGAGAAAATATCTGCAAATCATGTATCTGATAAGCTTCTGGTATCCAGAATAAATAAAGAGCTCTTACAACTCTACAACAAAATGAAAAACAACCTAATTAAAACATGGGCAAGGGACTTAGACATTTCTCCAAAGAAGATATACAGATGGCCAAGAAGCACATGGAAAGATGCTCAACATTATTAATTATTAGGGCAATGCAAATCAAAATCACAATGAGATACCACTTCACACCCACCAGGATGGCTATAACTTTAAAAAGTGGAAAATAAGGGTTGGTGAGATATGGAAAAATTGAAACAGTCATACATTGGTGGTGGGGATGTAAAATGTTTCTGCCGCTGTGGAAAATAGTTTGGCAGTTCCTCAAAAAGTTAAACATAGAATTACCATATGACCCAGTAATTTGACTGCTAGGTATATATCCAAAAGAATTAAAAATAGGTATGCAAACAAATACTCGATGCACACGTTCATAACATGACTATTCACGATGCCAAAGGTAGAAACAAATGTCCATCAATGGGTGAATGGATAAACAATGGTGGTAAACATGCACATAGAAATATTATTTGGCCATAAAAAGGAACACAGTACTGATACATGCTACAATGTGGATGAACCTTATGCTAAGTAAAAGAAGCCAGACACAAAAGGTCACATCCTGTACAAATTCTGTTTATAGGAACTATCCAGAATAGGCAAATCCATAGAGGGAGAAGCAGATTCATGGTTGCCAGGGGCTGGGGGTCGGGAGAGGGTAATGGGGAACAACTGCTTAATGGGTTCAGGGTTTTCTTTCGGTGTGATTAAATGTTTTGTAAGTAGATAGACATGGTGGTTGTACAACACTGTGAATGTACTAAATGCCTCTGAACTTTACTTTAAAATGGTTAATTTTATGTTATGTGAATTTTGCCTCAATTTAAAAAAATCCTTACAGGATGGGCTAGAATGAGCCTAGGCTAGGTGAGGACAAGTTCTACCATTACAGCTGTGTGACCCTGGGCACCTTACTCAGCCCCTCTGCTATTTCTTCATCTATAAAATAAGAAGTATAATTCCTTAACACAATTACTGGAAGAAATATTTAAGATAAATATGAATGAAAGTACTTTGTAAACCATAAATCGAAATGCAAATAAAAGGCAGTATTTCAACAAAAACTAGATTAGTGCCACTCCCATTTATGGACTAAATCTACTTAAAAAAATTTCTGTAATTTTATCAGGTGCTCTTTACAGACTTAACTTAAAATGCATTTCAGTATTCAGAATCTAATGCCATTTCACGTATTAGTGTATAACAAATGACATCAACATTTTATTTTCTTTAAAGACATACTAAGGAGCGTAGTTGAAACCCTATCTTGAGAGACTCCCTTAAATATAAATTCTCCCATGGATTGTACTCACAGGAATTGCTATTAGCATCTGTCTTCCCAGCCTTGGTATGCCTGCTTGAGTTCTGCTGAGATTTGCTCTGCTCTTCTCCAGTGAGTAGGGCCTTTATTTCAGAAGGGATTTTTCCTTGGTCCATTGCCATACACCACTGCTTGTACTGAAATGTGTAAAATATATTTAAGTAAAATTTTACTCCTCAGAGTTCACAAACCACTGGTAGAAATCCTAGACATAAGAACTCCCATGACCAGTGATCAAGCTGGCTGCTGGATCCCACCTTCCATGGTATTAACATTACCTCTTCATAACCTAGGATGTGTATGCATCTTTCGGAAGAGGGTGGAAAAACTGCTGTTGAATCTTCTTGTGATGTTCTGGAGTGTTGCTCAGATTTAAAAGGCCCCTCTGGTTAAAAGAACATCTCACAATGTGCCACTAATTAGAATTTTTCTCTTTTTTATAATTGTCACAGTATTATTTGTACTCCCAAAATAAAGATATACATTGTAGTAATTTCCTTTCTATTGTCACAGTATTATTTGTACTCCCAAAATAAAGATATACATTGTAGTAATTTCCTTTCTCTTTCTCACAATTATTAAACATCTACTATCTGCCAGAGTGTGTACTAGGGACTTTGGGTGTATACACAGACGAAGCAGAGCAAAGATTCTGCCCTCAAGTGGCTTACATTGAAGAAGGTAAGAAATAATTTATGGCGTAGGTCAAATTCAAGATCCCTCTCTTCATGTCCCAATCTTATTCTCTTACTTTCTAAAAACTCGAGGTAGCCTGTCCCAGTTTTGTAATGATCACGGTAGCACCACCTCTCTCTACTCCTACCTGTCACCTCCTCCCTGAGCTCACAGTAATGGGGTTGCACTTCTGTTTCATCTACTGTCTTACATTTCCACAGCTACTACCCAAGTCTGAATGAATGAATGAATGAATGAATGAAAAATAAATAAATTCACTTAAACACAAATGGTATGCTATGCATAGTTACATATTGTTATGTTGCTTTTTCTACTTAGCTATATATTGCAAATACCTTTCTACATTAGTAAATATACATGTGCACTGTGATTTTTACTGGCTATAAAGTAATCAATCCCATATATGAATATAATGTAATTTAGTTAACCATTCCTCTATTGTTACACATCTGGGTTATTTTCCATTTTCTTCTATCATAAATAATCCCTCAATGAAATAGTCATGTACATTGTACTTCCACCAGCAGTGTAAGAAAATGTCTATTTGCCCACATCTTGGCTAACAGATTAATATTCTTTATAATGTTTGCCAACTGGATAGGTGAAAACTGGTATCTTCACGTTTTAAGGTATTATTTCTTCGACTGCTAAGTTGAGGTTGATTTTTTAATATATGTATCTACATTTTCTTACCATTTCCAGTTCCTCTCTGAGGGCACATATAGCTCTTTCCCGACTGGATACCAACTCTTCCAAATATTGATATCTCAGCTTTTTTCTGGCCCGGCATTCTCTTGCACTCTGCCGGCTCCTCTCAAGTTTTGCTTTCAAGTCGATTTTGGCTGGCTTCCGACCACGCTTACCGGGCTTCTTTACTTTGCCTCCAACCACCTTCAGCGAGAGAGGGAAGAAGTAATTTTGTTCGGTTTTGTTTTGCTTAATTCTGTGTATAGAAAAGTGACTATGGCCGCATGTTAGCAAAGAGAACATTTACAAATAATAAATAAGTGAAGTCTATGGAACTAAGAAAGCATAATCCCATCAAATGCTTTCTGGGTCTTTGCCTCATAATATTTTTTCTGATACTTTTGAAACCATGAATGTGAGAGAAGAAATAATGTAAGTTTTATTATTAATATTTATTCGATAATAGAGTTTAGTTTAATAGTAAACTATATAAATCATATGGAGCTGAATAACAAAAAACTAAAACATTGCTACTGCATATTTCGTCTGTGAAGAACTTTTTATTGCATTGAGAAAATAATTACAATAAAAGTAAAAAAATCAATATTCAAAATTGTACATTTATTATGATCTTATTATAAAACAACACATAGATGAACAGAAGTAAACAAGGTCAGTAAGGATGTCTCTGATAGGTGTAATTATAAATAGCTTTTTTCTCATCTATTTTTTATGATTTTTAAATGTTTACAATTATAATATATGTATAAAATATACATTTTAATATAATATATAAATTTCATATTTTATATATAATTTTTAATATATATACATACATATATATACCCACACATATATATATATATATAAAAATAAGTATCCAAAGCTATTTGGCTATAAATTCCCTCTTCAAATTTGTTGAGCCTAAACATACACATGGGAAGTCCCTGAAATCTTCAGGATAATTTTCTCCCGCCTTTGGAAACCTAGAATTATAACCCTAGACTGTCTCAGTAGATTTCTAACTGCTCCCGCTGGTATCATAAAACACCCTCTCAATATCCCTGTTATTCATTTACCTGCTGAGGCACAATTATTAGGTGACTGGCAAAGTAATTTAAGCTTCTTCATTGTTTAGCTTTGAAACCTTTCCAAGTTCTTATATAAGATGTAACTATGAGGTAAAGATGATAAATTTTTTAATACATGAATTTATACATCAAATAAATGTTCTTTAATGCAATCACCTTGAAAGGGGCACATTTATTCCAATGAGGCCACTGTTTGAAGGTTTTTTAGAAAGTACCAGTGGAGCCAGTTTTCACAAGCCATAACAAAATATGTCTCATTATTT
This sequence comes from Indri indri, assembly GCA_004363605.1. Lineage (NCBI taxonomy): Eukaryota > Metazoa > Chordata > Mammalia > Primates > Indriidae > Indri > Indri indri. The sequence goes on from RJWJ010013333.1 coordinate 9,219, forward strand.
AGAGCTATACATCATTCTCTAAATTCCCAAATGATCTGATCATCTACTTTACTTATCTGACAAGGTTCTGAATGATGTCCAGCTCTTTCTGAAAATCTCACCCTCAGAGAATAAGAATGTTACATTTTCAGTGTACTGACAGGAATATTGCTAAGGCTTTAAAGGCAATTCTGAAAGAGAAAATGCTAAACTCAAACACTGGCAAATCACTGGAATAAATGTAGAAGCCTTCCTAGATAGCAAAACTCAAAAGGTCAATATTTGGATATAAAATATCTGATTTATTTGAAATCACTATTAGCACCACATTCACCAAATAAAGATGAGATCTTAGTTAAGTATAACGGTTAGGTCAAGAAAACCAAAACTTTGGCCAGGCACAGAGACTCACGCCTGTAATCCTAGCCCTTTGGGAGGCCAACACAGGAAGATCACTTGTGGCCAGGAGTTCGAGACCAGCCTGAGCAAGAGCGAGACCCTGCCTCTACTAAAAATAGAAAAAATGAGCCAGGCACTGGTGTGCTGCCTATAGTTCCAGCTCCTCAGGAGGCTGAGGCAGGAGGATTGCTCAAGCCCAGAAGTTTGAGGTTGCTGTGACCTAGGCTGACTCCAAGGCACTCTAGCCCAGGCAACACAGTGAGACCGTGTTTCAATAAAAAAAAAAAAAGACCAGCCTGAGCAACATAGCGAGACCCCCATCTCTATGAAAAATAGAAAAATCAGCTGTGTGTGGTGGTAGACACCTATAGTCCTAGCTATTCAGGAGGCTGAGACAGGAGGATCGCTTGAGCCCAGGAGCTGGAGGTTGCAGTGAGCTATCATGACGTCACTGCACTGTAGCCAGGGCAACAGAGTGAGACACTGTCTCAAAAAAAATAAAAAAAAAAGAAAATCAATGCAAATCAGCCACATTTACCAACCCTGTGTCATATCATGATGGCTAACAATTGTATTTAGCATTTTATGGGGTGTCTCTGACATGAGACAGATTATGCCAAGGCTCTGGGGAAAAAAAAAAATCTGGCTTTTCCACCACCACCTTAAATAAAAGCTAGCTGCTTCAGTACAACTCCCAAGTTAGTTTCAATTTTTCAAAAACTGGTTTTTTAAAGC